>CAAKHB010001175.1:41367-53016 GCA_901007665.1 Aeoliscus strigatus
CCCCCTCCTTACTTATCTTCCTCTTCTTCCTTCTATTCCTCCTCTCCAGATCCAGACCTGTGAGTCCCTTCCATTCTCCTTCTGTGTTTGTAATGTGCGTGCGTGATTAGCCGGAGTTTTTTGGCGAGTGGTGTCATTTACATTTATTTGATAAACCTTTGAAAGTGTGTGTGTGTGTCATCATCGCAGCACTGACACTTGACCTCTGACCCCCTATTTCTTTCCAATCAGGGATGAGCTCATCCAGACGAAGACGACGTCCTTCTCCTCTTCCTCCTGCTCGGCTCCCTCTTCTCCCGCTCACCCAGTCGGTGTGTCGGCCCGGCCCGGTGGCACTCATCCTGGCTCAGCACTGACACACACACCCCCCCCCAAGCCTCAGGGAGGGGGTGTGAAGAAGGTGACTGGTGTGGGCGGGACCACCTATGAGATTTCTGTCTGAACAATGAGACAGTACCACTGGACCAGGTCTCAGTCCTCATTGGTTGACACACACACACACACACACACACACACACACTGCTGGTGAAACTGGTGTGTGGACAAGAGGGGAACACTGAGTTCAAACCAGGTCATCTGGACTGAAGCTTCACTGAGCTACACGTTCACAGCAGGTGACCACGACGATGAGATGACAACAACAGTGACCGCTGGCTGCTGCTGTCACATGGATCATCTATTGACAATCGACCAGGAGCAGGATGGACCCCCCCCCCCCTCCAAAGAGAGAAGCGTTCTCTCATTCTTTGGTTTGTGCTCGATGTGAATTTGATTGTGTGGTTGTTCATGATGTGATTTCAAATGTGATTGGATTTCTCTGTTTTTTATACGTGTTATTCCAGACCGCAGCATGCTCTTCTTCTACTGCCGCCGCCTGCAACCGGCTGCCACACCTCCTCTCTGTGCAACAGACAGGAAGTGAGGAAACCAACAAACAAAAAAAACATTTTGGCCTTTTGTTGTGGATCTGTGAGATAAGGCAGATTTTTCTAGAAAACCGATTCTTACAGCAACTGCCTTTTTTATTTCATCTATTTAATTTCAGATGGGTTTTTTTATGAATTTCTAAATGAATTTTTATGGAAGCAGCTGTTGTTTTTATTGACCAACAGGGGGCGTGTCATTAACGAAACAGCCTTCACATCACTTGTGCTGTTTTCTCTCAAACACAATTTGACTTTTCAGCTCGGACCGGACCGGACGCCTTATTTCTAAGATTGTCTTACACATGTGATCAGTTCCTAAATAATTGATCCTGCTCTAACTGATGTTATGTGTTAAAAAACAATCCAATCAGCTGATAATTGTGTAAATATGAAATAAAGTGCATGAGTACTGTCAGCAGATGTACTTGTACAAGTATCACAATTAAAAGTACTCATTATGCAAACAGTCTGTTGAGCTCGTGTTAGCATGTTAGCTGCTCCACAAGCGTGTGAATTCATCATGCAGTCACTTTTTTGGTGACAAGTCACATGATCAGGGGCCCATTCCAGATACCAGGTTTATTGAAAAGCCTGAGTCTGTTCACCCTGAAATGCACAATGTTCCATATTTCTGAGTTACTGAAACTGAATACAAAAATGTAAACCTTTTTAAAGGCATTTGTTAGATGAAAAAATAAGCTATTTCCTTTCAATTTAGGAATAACACTCAGGATTTTCACTAAACCTGCTTTCTGGAATGGGGTCTCATTTACGTCACAGCAGAGAAAAGTTCCTGTAGCATTTGATGACGTCACCTCTTCATGTGCAACTGTTTATTGTACAAAGTTCCAGCAGAGCTGTAATTCACAGTCACTGTACACACACGTAGTGTTACAGTGCACACATTCACACAAACACTGTGAGACTGAGTTCAACACTTTGCTGCCTTCACACACAACATGAGAACATTCCCAAACCTAAAGGAAACATTCATGATAAAATGCTGCGGAACGATGTGCAAACATTCTCAGAACGACACTGGACAAATACAACCTATGGCAGTTTAAAAAGGTGATTAAAAACAAATACAAAAGGCTGTGGGAGGGACACGATGTGCTGAACGAGCCAATCAGAGGAGAGCGGGTGATCACGATGTTGAATCGTCTTCTCCATCCTTCAAAGCAGCAGCAGGTTCAGTCACAAACATCTCGTACAAAAGTGTTTCTACCTAAATTGATCATTATTATAAACAACAAGTTAAATTAATGAAGCAGAATGAAAAAGAATCTGTTAGAAACTAACGAGAAGAATCAGCAGGTTCAACGGATCAGGAATGACTATCAAACATCAGCACAACGCTGAGTTGTAATTAATCAGCAATTAGTGCTCACGCACGCACACAGGCCACAGTTCACGTACGCGTCATCTGGTGGTGTTGAACTTCTACCACACTCACACAGGAACAGAACGACAGAACAAAGGCTCTGTCCAAAAGTCCCACAGGAGACAAATTCATTTGTCCTTCTTGGACTCTGGCTGCTCTGACTCCTCCTCCTCGGGGACAGGGGGGAACTGGGACAAGCTGACTTTGTCTCCTCTGGACTTGTTAAGCTTCTTAGACTTCTGATAGAGTTCGTTCAGGTTGAACTCACGGATGATGTTCTCCTGGTGGACACATGGACAATCAGTTTTAGTCATGAGCACGAGATCTGCCGAGTGAGTCGAAACACATGATGTACATGGGAATACTGCTGAAAAACTAAACTCTGGTAAAAGTCTGGGTGTGAAAACAGCATGAAGTCAACAGACCCATCAACTGTTACAGAACCTGCAGCCTGAAAGAAGAACGACTCTACTCTCGTCTAACAAAGCCACAGGAGACATAAGACCGTCCACACTCACTCACCTCCGTGAAGCTCCAGGATACAGCTCTGCCTTTCTTGTCCACCTGGGGGCGCCGCATCACCTCCTTCCCTCCCTGGAACAGCACCAGAGAGGGAAGCTGTTTGGATAGAGGAGATGTAGAGACCTTGTACCTGCAGGACACAATTAAGTCCTTCAATACAGAGACAACGAGACAAAGAGACAGAGGAAAATAATGCCTTACTTCTTGGACACTTCTCCGTAGCGTCCAACGTCCACTTTCCCAAATTTGAGACCAGCACAGTTATATCTGAAAGACAAATATGTGACATGTCCATCAGTGGTGTGTGAGCCGTCGCTTCTTTTCCTCAGAGGACAAAGCGAGTCTTACTTGAGAGACAGATCAGCGTAGACGGACGCAAAGGACTGACACTCTGGAGACCAGTTGGCAAAGAACTCCACGATCCACGTCACACGGCTGTCTCTGTCCAGCTCGTCCTGGACACACACACACATATTAGTAAAGGCACAAGGAATACGGAGTACACATCCTTGTACTTGAACTCACATCAATGGTCTTGTCACTGAAGTACTTGATGTACTCTGGTCCCATGTACAGAGGAGGTTTGCAGGTCATCAGAAACACTAGAACAACAACCAGGAATTATTCCGATTGCGTAACTGATCAAAGTGTCCCATTCCTCCACAGAAGCTGTGCCGAAGGTTCAGTCTTGAAAGACTTTGTGTTTCTGTCCGACCACGGAAGACTAACGACAAGGGAGGACGGCCACAGTACAGACCAGGTGAGATTGGGCATGATGCGTTCAGGTGCAGCATGATGTGTTCAGGTGCAGCATGAGGCGCTTTGGGTGCAGTGTGACGTGTTCGGGTGCAGGTGACTGACCGATGCAGAGTGTCAGGTACAGCAGGCCCATCCTGATGTCCAGTCGGAAGAAAAGGATTGAATTGGCCACTTTGCTGAACAGGATGATGTTTCCAACGTGCTGCTCCACCGTAACTGGACAGAACAACAGATACTTTTCAGGATTTTGAGATTTGGGTCGCAGCAGCTAATGAAACGCCACGTTAATTCCTGTTGAGCAGAACATGCACGTTTGTGGAAGAATAAAATGAGATTTCAGCTGCTATTACTTACACACGCACACACACACACACACACACACACACACACACACACACTTTGCCTTCTACAGAGCTGCTCAGTCATCTAATCAAAGAGGGATGTATGACATCACTGCCTCAGGTGGGTCTGTTATCACCCACACACACACTCACTCACTTGCTCGCCTGTTCTTCATCATCACGATGGCGCTGAGAAACATGAGGATCTCCACCTCCCTCTGTGAACAGACACCAGCTTATGTGATTTGCTCAATGTGATTTTCATTATTATTTCTACTATTCGAGATAATCACGAAACACTGCGCTAATGTTGGCTAAAGCAAGAAATAAAAATGTTATGGTTAAAAATAATAGTGGCCGGTTATAACATGTCAATAAAGGGACTAGTTGTGAATCCGGGTGTTGTACTTGTATTAGTACATCTATTCAGACGAGGTTACAGGGGAAAGAACAGTCGGTTATTTCATACTCATACGGTGGTTAGCTACTCTGTTAGCTAGTGAGCTAGCTCATTCGTTAGCTAGTTAGCTGTTCGGATGCTAACGTGACTGTGGGGGATCCGGAGGAGGATTCGTCCTCTTCACTGACCCAGTCAAAGTCGCAGGAGTTTCCATCCTCTCGCTGTGTTGCCAGATGCTCGCAGATGCCAGGAGTCTTGCGAACCGCCAGGAAGGCTACGGACATGAACAGAGAGGCGACGTAATACGGCTTCAGCAGCCACTTGTACACCTGCGGCAGGTGGTACAGGAAGGCGAGAAGCGGCGTTAGCAGGGCCATTTTCTGCACAGGTGACCCAGAGAGCTGCTGGGGGTTGGGTGGCGCTTTGCCTGCAGCTAGCGGGACGGAAGGAGATGGGGACGACAGACACACAACTTCCGGCTCGGCTCTTCTTAGTTTGTCTATTGGCGGCCTTCATCGCCACCTGCCGTTCTGGAGTGAGAGTTTCTCCCTCCAATCGTCAAGTCAGTGCTCTGCCTGGCAAAACAAGGTCTGTATTTTCACTGTTTCTCTCTGTGTGTCATTACGACAACAATATTACCGACATATGTCGACCAGTGACCTCATGACATTCCTGAATATTCACATCTAAACCCAACACGACAGATAGATAGATGGATAGTTTTTATTGTGACAGAGCAGCTTTTATTGTGAAATTTCTGACAACCAACTGTCCGCACTCGGTGCCGCCATCTTTGCTCCGTATGTTGTGACGCGAGTGGCTTCTTCAACAGATTTCAGGCCAGATTAACAGGCACAGTCGCCGCCACATTTCCATGTCATCCGCCTTCCACCGGCTGGAGCTCCGGTGAACTGGACCGATTCCGGTGAAACATTTACTTCGACCAGACTATTTGTAAACGCGGTACGTTTCCCGGTAAACGGATTTTAAGCCAACCGGAGTATAAATCCAATGAACTGAAGCGGGCCTGCGAGCAGGATTCTTCATTTTCTTCGTCTTTGCAGCTCTGGTTGTTGGAGCTTCAGCTGTTAGCGTCACCGTTCGCGCACCGGAGAACCGGCTCTTCCACCCATCACATCCCCGCTGACCTCACACACTGACCCGCAGCCAGCAGCCGGCAGCTCGGCCTCCTCTCACCGGGCTCCGCCTCCCCTTGTCCGGATGGCGGATTGAAGGAGCCCGGCTTTCCGTCCACAAGCTTGCGGGGACTCGTTACGCCGGTTGTGGACAGGTGGACACCGTAAAGATCTGGGTCAGGAGACACCTGCACTGAATGAACATGGCAGCTTGCACCCTACCAATAACCCTACATGTGTAACCATCTATACTGCAGAGACTGTAGGAGGACTGAGACACAATGGACCCTTGAGACAGTGTCCAACCAGACAGCTGTGATCAGCTGGGCACCATGAGGAGGATGATGATGATGATGATGATGGTGGTGGGAGCAGGTCTCAGCTCAGGCTTCAGGACTGCTGCAGTATAACTGCAGTATAACACACATCCTGGTTCCTCTGTGGGAAGAACTAGCAGCTTGAGTGTGGTGCCGCCCCCCCCCCCCAGGCATCATGGACCACCATGCTGACTGCTGTCGGTGCAGTCCCGAGGAGGGACACAGCGACCTGGACGAGCCCCCGCTCCACAGCATCCACACCAACCGGATCCGACCGTCCTCGTACCGAGCCCTCAGAAGTGCTGTGTCCAGTCTGGCCCGGATCGATGACTTCTTCTGTGAGAAGATCGGGTCTGGTTTCTTCTCCGAGGTCTTCAAGGTATGTGACATCCAGGGTCACACAAAGGTTCTGGTTTCAGGGTCATCTGGTATTGAAAGGGTCACCATTTTTCTCTGTAAATATTTCAAATAGGGGTATTGACGTGTAATGTAACTACCCACATATTCCGCACATACAAAGATATAAAGATTGATGTCCATGAATTATATTTTGAGTAATAAAGTGACACAGGGAATGATTATTGAACACATGTAGAAAGGCATGGAAAGACAAGAACCCAGCTGAACTCTGTCAGTCAGAAGATGGTTTGTGTGAGTAGTCCCTCCTACAGGAGGCGTCTGAAAGGCTTTTCTACTAGGTGTTAAGTACGTTTCAGTATGAGTATGTTCATACTTTTCCCCTGTGTCATTTCACTTTATTACTCAAAATGGAATTCATGGACCTAAATGTCGTGATTTCTTTGTACATGTAGGTTATGTGGGTTGTTACCGACATCTGGTGACAATTTCATGCTAATATTCCCATTAAAATACAGTGAGTGATTTTCCCTGCTGTGTGTGTGTTACACTGTACAGTCATGGAAAAAAATATTAAACCGCCCACCCAGACACATGGCTGCAGTCATCAGACAATGGTTATGTAATGAAGTCCTAAACAGGGCTAAAAGCCCTGTTTTTGGCAGTACCAGGTCATAGCTATTGATGGAAGAACTTGAGTGATTTTGTTTTTATCAAGAAAATCATGTGAAATGTATGTATGTATGTTTGTCCCAACAAATGTACCTTCAGTGGTACCAGGCATTAAAATGAATAAGAAACTGAAGAAAACAATAGTCTTTTCCATGACTGTACGTGTGTGGGCTGTGAACATGTATGCACACACACACACACACACAGACACAGACAGACAGACACAGTGTTTCTCTCTCTCGTTCTGTCTCACACCCACATACACACTTCCTGCTCCTGTTTGGGTGGAGTTCTCCGTTCTGTCCTGGTGGATTTGAGCAGATTAGGAGGATGATTGGAAATCCACAAAGCCTTTTAGTGCCTGGCTATTAATACACACTCACACTCTCTCTCTCTCTCTCTCTCTCTCTGTCACTCGGTCCAGACTGACAGACACCGACTGACCTTTGCAGGCACAAATTACCAGTCAGTGAACTTTTTCAACCACATGACCTGCAGCTACACCTGCACCTGATCCACCTGATTGTGCATTCATTCATTCATTCATCTGTTTGTGCTGAACGATGGTAACTGAAACACGAGTCGAGGTTCACGTGGAATCTGATGGTCCTGCAGGTGCAGCATCGGATCACTGGCCAGGTGATGGCACTGAAGATGAACACGCTGGCGAGCAACAAAGCCAACATGTTACGAGAAGTTCAACTCATGAACAGACTCTGTCACCCCAACATCCTGAGGTAGGTTGTCACCGCCACCCATTGACATGATCGACAACACAGACTAGTTTGTACTGTCTGTTACGAATCTGTGTTTGTCTGTGACTCCTCCCTCCCACACATCATGCGTCCTTCAAACACGTCCTTCGTCAGTGATGTTTTTTCATTCTTCCTCAGGTTCCTTGGGGTTTGTGTTCATGAGGGTCAGCTCCACGCTTTGACCGAGGTAACATCATCTCTGACAGTGGTGATGATGATGATGATAATGCGTGTGTGGATTCATATACACACACAAAGGCATGGATGGATGTGCTGCTGACAGTTTGTCCTCCTGCAGTTCATCAATGGCGGCAGCCTGGAGCAGCTGCTGGACAGCGAGCTGTTTCTGTCCTGGGGGGTCAGGATCCGTCTGTGTCTGGACATCGCCAGAGGACTCAACTACCTGCACAACAAGGGAATCTTCCACAGAGACCTCACCTCCAAGGTACATGCACCTGAACTGCCTGAAGAGGTTCATGACAGCCGGTCCTTTGCAGAGGTCAAAGGTCATTCTGCCCCTTTTTGTGACCTCTGTCCAATTCCTGTGTAGTTCTACTGCGACTCCTACTGGCTGAGCAGCAGCAGCTGATGATGATGATGATGATGCTTTGAACCTCCACAGGGTCAAACATGTGGGAAATGTGTTTGTGCATGCTGACTATTTTTGTTCTGAATTTTTGTTTCTTGTTTAATTTTACACTTTGAGACAGTTGCTTTGCAAAAAAAACCTTTTCATCCCAATACATATGGCCGGGTTATTGTATAGTGAATCATATATTTGTTTTAGATGTGGTGTACCGCACCTGTTGTGCACTTCTTTCTAGACCTCCTTGGAGTAAGTCGGTATCAGGTGTGGGGCCCACATTTGTTTTTATATTTAATCTTGTTTTTTTTCTTGTCCCACAAAAAGTCCTTGAGAATACCATCATATTGCTTAGAGACTGTGGAGTTGTTGATGAGTCGTCCGTTGTCCTGTGCAGAACTGTCTGGTTCGCTGTGAGGGGGGGGCGTTCACCGCTGTGGTGGGAGACTTCGGCCTGGCGGAGAAGATCCCTGACTACAGGTTGGTAGACAAGGTCTAATTTGAGGAGTTTGGATCATGTGACACAGGAACGTTCATGTTTTCAGTGACGGACGCGAGAAGCAGCCGTTGGCCATTGTGGGCTCCCCCTACTGGATGGCGCCGGAAGTTCTGAGAGGAGAGCTGTATGACCACAAGGTATCACAGCTATGCTACGTCATTTGTGACGGGGTGGAGGGGTGTATGGTTCTCGAAATATTTACTCAGGCAGGAAGAGTTCAAAGGTCATCTGAAAATAAATAAACTGGACTCTGTGAGTTTGTGAGACAACCTGACGTTCTCTCCTCCCCTCAGGTGGACGTGTTTGCATATGGAATCATCCTGTGTGAGGTCATCGCTCGCATTGAAGCTGACCCTGACTTCTTACCCCGGACAGAGGTGTGTGTGTGTGTGTGTGTGTGTGTGTGTGTGTGTGTGTGTGTCTGTGTTGGTGGTCGTCTCACACACACACACACACACACACACGTTGATGTCTGTGTGCAGGACTTCGGTCTGGACGTGGAGGCGTTTGAGAACATGGCCGGTGACTGTCCTCCTGCGTTCCTCAGTCTGGCTGTCACATGTTGTAATGTGAGTTGGTCACATGACCCCGGTCATCCACTGAGTGTGTTGAACAGGAAGTAACATGTGGATGTTTGTCCAGATGAGCCCAGAGAGACGTCCCTCGTTCTCTGACATCGTCTTCACTCTGGAGGGAATGGACACGGAGGACGACGAGAAGACCATCGCCCTGGGTAACATGATACTGATGGTGATGAGGATCAGTAGATGATGAAGATCAGTAGATGATGACTGAACATCCGTGTCGTTGCATCTCCCCGTTCAGAGCCGCTGGCGGTGGACATCAGTCCGTACCGGCGCCGCAGCTCTCCCTGTCACCATGGCGACCACAGGCAGCAGCAGCAGCCGCATCAGGGTTTGGCGAGGAGCCAATCGGACATGCTGCCACCGGTGAACATGACTCCGCCCCTGCTCGGGACGCCTGTGCGTGTCAACCCGTTCTCTCTCAGGCGTGACCTGAACGGGGGGCGGTGCAAACTCTTGGACACGCCCAGCAAGTCTGTGATCTCACTGACGTTCGCCATGCCGGCGCTGGGACCGTGCAGCTCCGCCCTCCCTCTCAGAGGAGTCCCACCGGTTCCTCCGAGGAGGTGCCGGTCCCTCCCCTGCACGCCGGAGCTCTGCCGGCCGTCGGGGGTGGGCGAGGAGGCGTCCGGCGAGAAGATTGCGTCCGTCACCAGGAGACACACAGGTGAATTGAACAGGAAGGAGGAGGGCGGGGCAGCGGAGGGTTCAGGTGTTCCTGTGGAGCTGGAGATGGTGTCTCTGGAGCGTCTGGACGAGGAGGATGAGCAGGAGCCCATGGACTGTAGCAAGTCTCCAGAGGCAGCAGAGGGCGACAGAGAGCGTCTCACCCCGTCCTCCACGTGGACCAACGGCTGGCGGCTGCCCGTCTGCGGAGGTCCGCCCTCCTTGTCTCCTCTGCCGCGACCGGACAACAACAACGGCTCGGCCCCGGTGATTGGTCAGCAGCTCCAGTGGAGGGGGGGGCGGCGGACTAACGGTCACAGCAGAACCTGGGTCATCTCCTCCTCAGATCCGCCTGCCCCCCCTGAGCAGGATGATGTCATTTCCTGTCCGGGCTGCTGCCTGCTGGGTCTGAGTTTCCCCTCAGTGTGTCTTCGGGGGACGGCGGCTGTCCCTGCTCCCCCCCGCAGGTCCTCCACTCGCCAGCGACCGCACCAGACCCTCCACGGCACCATCTCAGGGGGCTCGTCGTCGCCTGGAGCGACCAAAGCGCCAGCGTGCTGCAGCAGGAACGGAGTCACAGCCGGTGCAACGTCTGCAGTGTGTGAACCGGGAAGATCGCTGCCGGAGGCTCAGACGTAGACCGGGACCAGGATCAGCCTGGACTGGTCCCGCATGGTCTGCAGCATGAGACCCCCCCCCCTCACTGTGGACTGGAGGAGTCCTGGACTGTGTCAAACAGTGTCAAACTACCGCTTCAGTTCCAAACGATGTAAAAATATTTTTTATTCTATTTAACTGTTTTAGTCACAAAGGAATTATTTATGAAAGATAATAAAGATTAACTTTCTGTGTGTGTGTGTGTGTGTGTGTGCGCGCGAGCGAGCGATCTGTTGAATGAACTTGTCACAATTGTTTTTCATTGTATTTTGCACTTCTCTTGCAGCAGTAAACCTAGATGTGTTTTATAAATCTGTGCTCTGTGTGTGTGTGTGTGTCATTTACCAAATGAACACAACGAGTTGATGACAAACATGAAAGCGATCCCATCGATCATGGGCCGCAGGACACAGGACGCTGAAGAGGACGGTGACGTGATGAATACTCACGCACGCACAACTTGAGATGAACAAATCATTGATTCAACGTGACATCGTCAATGTCGTCGGGTTTTCCGGACGTCGTGTCCGTAGCAGCAAACAGGAAGTGACCGTTCCTCAGCGGGCGTGTTTCATCCTCTCACCGGACAGATGACCAGAGGAGCCTCGTTCCTCCCTGACCTGTTGGTGCACGGGCTGAAGAACGGGTGGAGGACGTCACTGAAGGAGTCCGTGAATGTGAAGATGAGAAGTCGCGCGTCCACGTTGTAGAAGGACACCAGGCCTTTGTCGTAGTCCACGTAGATCCCGATGCGGGACGGACGCGGGTCCACGCTCAGGTTGGTTGAAGGTTCTGTGCGGAAGGCGAAGTCGCTGTCGTCCCGTAGGCTGAGGAACCAGAACCCGTTGGCCGGACTCACTGACAGTTTCCCCTTCCGACTGATGGATCGGCTCGCTACGCCCACGTCCCAGTCCGTCTTTGACCCCACCTCCACCTGCAGGAGACACGGGAGGTGAGCCTGTCATCTCCCCCATACCACTTCGTACCCCTTGTACCCCCCCACGCCTCCCTATGCCCCCAGAACCCTACCCCCGCTACCTCTCCATGTACCTCCCTGTGCTCCCCCTCACCCCCCAGTACCTCCTCCCCAC
>CAAKHB010001175.1:56196-68165 GCA_901007665.1 Aeoliscus strigatus
CATGAAGAGTTGCAACACACGAGGAGCGTGAACACGTGAGGAGCATGAACACGAGGAGTATGAACACATGAGGAGTGTGAACACATGAGGAGTATGAACACATGAGGAGTGTGAACACATGAGGAGTTTCAACACACGAGGAGCGTGAACACGTGAGTGTGAACACATGAGGAGTATGAACACATGAGGAGTTTCAACACATGAGGAGTTTCAACACACAAGGAGCGTGAACACGTGAGGAATATGAACACATGAGGAGTCTGAACACATGAGGAGCATGAACACGAGGAGTATGAACACATGAGGAGTTTCAACACATGAGGAGCGTGAACACATGAGGAGCGTGAACACATGAGTATGAACACATGAGGAGTGTGAACACATGAGGAGCGTGAACAGATGGAGTGTGAACACATGAGGAGTTACAACACATGAGGAGCATGAACACATGAGGAGGATGAACACATGAGGAGGATGAACACACAAGGAGCGTGAACACACGAGGAGTATGAACACATGAGGAGTGTGAACACATGAGGAGTGTGAACACATGAGGAGTGTGAACACATGAGGAGCGTGAACACATGAGGAGTGTGAACACGTGAGGAGTTACAACACATGAGGAGCATGAACACATGAGGAGGATGAACACACAAGGAGCGTGAACACATGAGGAGTGTGAACACATGAGGAGCGTGAACACATGAGGAGCATGAACAGATGAGGAGTGTAAACACATGAGGAGTTACAACACATGAGGAGCATGAACACATGAGGAGGATGAACACACAAGGAGCGTGAACACATGAGGAGTATGAACACATGAGGAGCGTGAACACATGAGGAGCGTGAACACATGAGGAGTGTGAACACGTGAGGAGTTACAACACATGGAGTGTGAACACATGAGGAGTGTGAACACATGAGTATGAACACATGAAGAGTGTGAACACATGAGGAGTATTAACACATGAGGAGCATGAACACATGAGGAGTATGACCTGTACCTGCGAGGAGGTGAGTAGGGGGGAGGGGGGTCCAGGTGTTCACTGCTGAGGGACTCGTGAGCATTAGTGGTTGGGGGCTGCTGGTCCGTGGGGCCGGGGGTGGTAGTGGGTTGTTGGTCTGTGGGGCCAGGGGGGGGCTGCTGGTCTGAGGGGTGGAGGGACAGACGGTGGGACGATCCAGCCGTCTGCAGCTGCTGAAAGCGACTCATCATCTCGGCAAAGATGTTCTCTGGCATCTCCTTCACCCTCGGGGGCTGATGGTGCTGGGGGGGCTGCTGGGGGTGGTTGGGACCAGTCGCAGCCCCGGAGCTGCACCTCTTGAAGTGCTCTGTGATTTCCTTCAGCGTCCTGTTGATTTGGAGCTCTGGTCTCTTGAGGAACGTCTCCTTGCACAGGGGGCACT
The DNA here is from genome assembly GCA_901007665.1 of Aeoliscus strigatus. NCBI lineage: Eukaryota > Metazoa > Chordata > Actinopteri > Syngnathiformes > Centriscidae > Aeoliscus > Aeoliscus strigatus. The sequence continues at coordinate 57,607 of CAAKHB010001175.1, forward strand.
GGTGTCCGCCCCTGCCCCCCCTGCCCCCTCCATCCCAGTAGCAGGAGATGCAGGTCTGGCAGAAGCTGTGTCCACACGGAGTGGACACGGGGTTGGTGAACACCTCCAGACAGATGGAGCAGCTGAACTGGTCCTCAGACAGGAAAGCTGTCGGCAGCGCCATCAGATCCACCGTCAGAACCTGTAGAACCATGGACAGAACCATCAATAGAACCACCGACAGAACCTGTAGAACCATGGACAGAACCATCAATAGAACCACCGTCAGAACCTGTAGAACCACCGACAGAACCATCAATAGAACCACCGACAGAATCATCAATAGAACCACCGACAGAACCATCAATAGAACCACCGTCAGAACCTGTAGAACCATGGACAGAACCATCAATAGAACCACCGTCAGAACCTGTAGAATCATGGACAGAACCATCAATAGAACCACCCGACCAGAACCATGGACAGAACCATCAATAGAACCACCGACAGAACCTGTAGGACCATGGACAGAACCATCAATAGAACCACCGACAGAACCTGTAGAATCATCGACAGAACCATCAATAGAACCACAGACAGAACCATCAATAGAACCACCGTCAGAACCTGTAGAACAATGGACAGAACCATCAATAGAACCACCGTCAGAACCTGTAGAACCATACGGACAGAACCATCAATAGAACCACCGTCAGAACCTGTAGAACCATGGACAGAACCATCAATAGAACCACCGACAGAACCATCAATAGAACCACCGTCAGAACCTGTAGAACCATGGACAGAACCATCAATAGAACCACCGACAGAACCTCGTAGAACCATGGACAGAACCATCTAGAACCACCGACAGAACCTGTAGAACCATGGACAGAACCATCAATAGAACCACCGACAGAACCATCAATAGAACCACCGTCAGAACCTGTAGAACCATGGACAGAACCATCAATAGAACCACCGTCAGAACCTGTAGAATCATCGACAGAACCATCGACAGAACCACCGACAGAACCACCGTCAGAACCTGTAGAACCATGGACAGAACCACCGACAGAACCATCAATAGAACCACCGTCAGAACCTGTAGAACCATGGACAGAACCATCAACAGAACCACCGTCAGAACCTGTAGAACCATGGACAGAACCACCGACAGAACCATCAATAGAACCACCGTCAGAACCTGTAGAACCATGGACAGAACCACCAATAGAACCACCGACAGAACCATTAATAGAACCACCATCAGAACCTGTAGAACCATGGACAGAACCACCAATAGAACCATCGACAGAACCATTAATAGAACCATCGACAGAACCATTAATAGAACCACCGTCAGAACCTGTAGAACCATGGACAGAACCACCAACAGAACCACCGTCAGAACCTGTAGAACCATGGACAGAACCATGGACAGAACCACCAATAGAACCACTGACAGAACCATTAATAGAACCATGGACAGAACCATCATCACAACAGACCACACATTGTTTCTTCAGGCGTCACTTAGAACTGAACCACTGGATTGTTCCTGATATCAGACCAGATCCAAACAGACAGACTGTCTTTTGGTTTTGTGTGTGTGTGTGTGTGTGTGTGTGTGTGTGTCAAAAACACGCCCAGTCATTTGTCTTGATCAGGATATTCTGGTTTGGTTGGAACGTTCAGGACTTCACGTCATCAACACACAACGTAATGAACAACACAGGAAACCTGCTTGTCCTCCATGTTCACGTCCACACGTCCAACACGCCCATCCATCAACATGATGTCAGGTACCAACGGACTGAAACTCCACCTGACTGTTTGTCTCCTGTGTATTCACTGTGTCCCCACTGACAGCAGACAGCTGCGTCCATCAAACATGACTTGTCTGCTCCACGTCCTGATTCAAACGCAGTGGGAATCCACGATTGTTCTTCAGGATCAGATCAAACACATCAGGTTTGTTTCCAGTACTGCTACTGTTACTGCTACTAATAGCACTACTATTATTACTACTACTACTGTGCATACTAATACCACTACAACTGCTACAACTACCACTACTATCGCGACTAGTACTACTGTACTGGTCCACCACCAGCGTAGACTCAGGTATGCAGTCAGACAGCTTGTACATAGTTGACAGACACTGATGTGGCGATAGGATCATCGGTCTGTAAAAACACAGACACCTTGTGACTCCCAAACTGACATTTCTACCAGACTTCAGAGGAGCTGATCCCACCTGGGAGAAACGTGGCAAATCCAGGGACGACCACATCCGTATCTTTAATTCATCAGTTTTGGATGCTATTGTACAGGAAATGAGTTGTGTTTCCACAATCTGCTCTGTCATCCCTTTCTACCTGGGGAAGCTTCAGGATCCAGGAGCTTTATCCTCCACAAACGGCTGCTGGCCGTCACCAGGAGGCTGCAGGTCAGTGGCCCTTCACGGGAGGAGTGGACTGTGTCAACGACACACGCAGCATGGAGACGATTACATTGTGTTTGAGGATGTTGGAGGAAGTGGACCTCACGTGACTATAGAGATCGATTATCGATCAGCAGGTTGATCGGAGACCTGACGCCCTGAGGACAGACAACGACAGAACGCTGACACCGACGACGCGTCACCTGAACGTAACTCACCTGTTGTTTCCCGTTGATCCTTTTCCTGCTGCCGCCAACGTCCTCTCTCCTTTATTCAAATCGTTCCTGTGCTGTGACACCGACCTCCTAACACAGGATGTTAGATCCAACCTGCTCAACAGGTGGAGGCTTTAACCCCGCCCCCCACACAGGTGTGTGTGTGTGCCTTTCAAAATAAATCACCAAAAAGTAACTGAGGAGTTGTTGGTCATCTGCTCTTTAATGAACAGTCGTGTTGTGAGTAGACGACTCATTCAAACAGTGAGAACCTTCAGGAATGATCCGAGAACTGACAGCAAACGAGCCGTCAGCACATTCTTTCACAAGAAGCTCATGACGGTTCCGTTCTTCCCCACCTGGTGAGGCTGCAGCTGGTGGAACAGGAGAACGATCCTGTGGAGAACGATAACAGTTCCTGGTGAAAAGGTTTTTCGTCAGCGTGGAGGAGTTCAGGTGTTGTCCCTCACCTGTCCTCGGGCAGAGACAGTTCTTTCTTCAGAAACTCTGAGATCTTGGCGCTGTGGTTCTTGTTCTTGTCGGCGGTGTCGGTTGCGCCGATGGCAGAAACCGAGAGCACAACGCACGGAGAACACGAGCCACCGATCAGCATGGGTAAACCGGGCTTCACCACCACGTTCATCCTCTGGGAGCGCAGCACGCATAGGTCATGTGACCGGCACAGGTCATGGCAGCGAGCACAGAGACAAAATCACCAGGTCAGAGGTCATACTGCGGGTCAGAGGTCATTCACTGAATGAACCAATCACAAACTTTTGCCAGCCCCACTCACTCATACACAGTGTCCAGAGAGGTACAACCCCCCCCCCCCCTCCCCAGCTCCACTCACGTTCTCCGGTTTCTCCAGACTAGCAGCGACACAGGAGCTGAACCTCCGCAGGAAATCCTCCGGGAAGCAGCTGCTCGCCAGGTTCGTCTGGAGCTCCACGAACGGCATCGTGACCACAGATTAGCAGGATGCTAGTTAGCTGTTAGCACGTAGCTAGGTCGCCGGAAGCTGGTCGCGGTAGTCTGTGCTGACAGGATGGTTCCTAGCTGGACAGCACACGAACGGTCCTTTCTTCTCTTCCGGTTCAGACTTTCACAATCCTGCTCTTCGTCAAACTCGTGTTTCCTACACACGTTTCCTACCTGTGCTCTGACGTCACACGGTTTACGTTACCTGAGGGACAATGACCCAGAAGGACGGGGTGGGGGGGGGGTCGTCTTTTTTTCTTGCTATTGTGGCATTGCTGACACACTTGTTGGAAAGTTGTGCAAACAATTTGTTTTGCGACAGGTGTTACAATCACGAGTAAAAAAACAAAACAAAACTTATTCTGGCTATTCAAGACTGTCAATCATCTTCTTTGGACTGAAACTACACGAAGCCTTCGGCAGTGTGTCCGTCGCTTTGAGTGTTCATAACAGATTTGTGCTTTAGGGAATATTATTATTATTTTGGAATACCTATGAGAGAGAACTGGACATCCAACTGCCCAAGTTTTATATTCATAAATGTACAGTTAAAAAGAACAAACTGTATTTTATGTTTTTATGAAAGATGCAGTAATGTATTTTAAAACAATGTCCTCCTCCGTATTAGACGAATACGCAATAAAACAAACAACAATAAAACCATATTCGGTTTTATTTGTTGTAATTTGCATCAATACATTTTGAGAAGGATTAATAAATATGACCCGGAAGTGGTTCGTGACAGCGCGGGCCGTCGCCGCCATCTTTCTCCGGGCAGCAACAAACGAACGGCTCGACGTGTGAAGAGTTTGTGGAGAGAACTCTGCTGTCTCCTCATTGAGAACAGGTTCTCCTGTCCATGAACAAAAAAGATGGAGATGTAGAAGTTGTTCAACCGTAGACGGTGTGAATGGAGGATGGACATGGATGATAAAACCATTAAAAAGTAAGAAAAAAACCCTGCAGTGATGACCTTATATTTATTCTGTTGTCAATGCCGTAATGTCCAGTAATAAAGGGAAGAAGATTCCACACGTTGAACTTCTCATTTCCTCTTTCTTGTTCCACCTGGAGGGACCTCATGAAACATGTCTCCTACAGGTGGTGATGTTTCACTACAACTCTGTCACATAATGGAAAGGAAGTAAAACCTCGGTAAAGACAATTCCGTCACATAAAAATAACACATCCCGCAGCTCTGTCGTCAATGCTGCCAGGTACCTGAACACACCTGAACACCAGGTCATCTCCAAACGCTGTGTGTGTCTGCTGGGGTTTGACGGAAAAGGAGCTCCTTTCAGTGTGGAGAAGAGCAGACTGCACACACACATCTGAAGAACTGGTCCCTCCTGGATTGTCTCCGCTGTCAGACTTTTATTCACAGGGTGAGACTGTTGGGGGCGTCTCTGAACGACCCGTGACCCCAAATGCTCAGTAAGAGGAAGAGAGAGACATCTTCTCCTGAGCTGACCTGGCCCATGCAGCATGTAGGAAAAGGTCCACATGAGCTGAGCGCAGTGAGCAGCAGCAGCTCTACAGGTGGGAGTGGTGTCTCCGCTGGTGTTTCTTCAGGTTGCTGGGGTCAGAGAACCTGTCGGGGCACAGCGAGCACGCATACGGCCTCTCTCCTGTGTGAATGTTGTGATGAATCTTCAGGTTCCAGAACTGTGAGAACTTGCGGCCACAGACGCTGCAGGTGAACGGCTTCTCGCCCGTGTGAGTCCTGACATGAGAATCTAAATTCGCTTGAGACCTGAATCCTTTTCCACAGAACTGGCAGACACAAAGCCTCCTCCGGGCTGTTTCCTGTTGCATGTCCGCTCCGTTGAACCGACCCTGAACCTGGCCGACGAGGAGCCCGGGCCCTCGAACCCGTCCTGACTCCTGAGGACACAACACAGACATGAGGGAGCCTCTCTGTGGTTCTGTGCCTCTGGCCGGCAGGTAGGAGGAGGCACCGTGAGACGATGGCCCCGGGAGGCTGTCGTCATGACGATAGCAACTCCCTCCGTGGGTCCACAGCAAACGTGGTCCGACCTCTGAGGAGTCCTGCAGCTTCGAGAGCTGATTGGTGGAGGATTGTGTGATTTCATCCAATGGCAGCGCTCGTCTGAGCTCATCTGTACTTGACTCCACCAGCTCTAAAACATTTCACACAACAACACAGATGAACCTCAAACCTACGAGGACGAATGACGCCTCACAACAAATGAATCTTCTATACACTCACTATTGATTGCAAAATAGTAGATAATTGCCTCCGATGTGCCACACGTCCGAAGACTAGATGTCGACTCACCTTCCTGGATGTTGACGCCCGTTGGCCTCAGACTTCCTGTCAGTGGCCCCGCCTCCGTTTTCACCACGCCCACATGTGGGTCTTGTTGGTCCTGCAGATAAACAAAGATCTGATGTTCCTGAGACAGAACTTGAACATGAGGAGGCAGAGGTAACGACAGTGATGCTGTCTGACATGAGCGGTTGTTGACAAATCAATTAATCATTAATCAGCCCCCCCCCCCCACACACACACACACACAGTACTGTGGTGATCACCTGAGCAGGTCGACAGCACTGATGGCTCTGATCACTTCCACTGTTCCACAGCGTCACACTCCAACAATCACTGATCAGTAATCAATAATCCAACCACAACTAATCGTCAGATTTTTAATAATCAGTGAGTCACTTTTTACATCAACCATTAAAAACATCTGACAAACGTCAGTCACAGGAAGTCTGTTGCTGTGTGAGTTTGCACAAATCTCTTTTTCTAAGTTACTGCGACACCAACGTCCATGAGCTCCGCCACCTTCTGCAGCCAGCCGCCATCAACGGACCAGACGCTGACATGTCCTGCTGTGTGCACTGTGTGTGTGTGTGTGTGTGTGTGTGTGTGTGCACCAGTGAGCAGGTGTGACACATTCATCTCGTTTTCAGTTGTTTCTATGCTTATATGTACAAGTACACATACGTATCTAGTCATAGAACGATGTGATTCTTCATACTGAGAAATGGTCACTGATCTGTTAGCTACTCTTAGCCAGCTAATACTCCTACAGCTCCTTCTCAGTGTCGCACTCAGTGCACATCGCTTGTAGCACTCCAGTAGCTGCAGTGTCTCTGATGTTTCTGTGTTGTGAGCACAGTCCTACTTTCGTATGTGTGTGTATCCTGTGCACGTGTACACAGTCACAGAGCTCAAATTGCAGTTTCTATTGTAGCAGAGGTGAATTATCTTTGATACTACTACCACGACCAAAACCTACAGGGACGAGTACCATCCATGTACAGAGTCAAAGTACACATGTGCCGGTCGCCTTCACAGGTTTATTAGGACGTCAGAGAGGAAGAAGTCAAATATACATAAATACAACCGCACAAGCACCGTTCAGTATTTCAACACGGATGTATTCCTTCTGTTCCCGTAGCAGTACTGACAGAGTACCAGCTGGGATCGCTGTGTGAAACAAGTCGGATGTTCCAGTGGAAGTCTTTGTTCAGTGAGGACGGGACAGAGGGACGGAACACCTGACGTCCACATTGAATCGCTGACAACGGACAACGTCTGTTGACTGGAGACAGGTTGGTGGACTGGTGCTGCGTCCAGAGACACGAGAATCGGTTTCCTGTCAAACAGAGGTGCGGCGTCCTACTCGATGTAAATGTGCGGGTGACTCTTCTGCTGGTGCGTTTTCAGGTTCCTGATCCAGGCAAACCCTCGGCCACACATTCCGCAGCTGTAGGGTTTTTCTCCAGTGTGAACTCGCTGGTGTTTCCTCAGGTTCCCCGCCTCAGAGAACTTCTTACCACACGTGGAGCAGCTGAAAGGTTTCTCTCCGGTGTGCACGCGCTGGTGGATCTCCAGCTTCTTGGGGCGGTTAAAAGCTTTGCCGCAGTAGCTGCAGACAAACAGTCGTTCTTTGGCGGCGGCTCGCTGGCAGATTTGCGGCTGCGACAGGAAACCGGCGCTGTAATGAGTCCAACCGTTGACACTGGAGGACGTCGATGGAAAGTCGTCTGCCGCCATAGAATATGAACAAGACGTCTTTCCGTCCTCTTCGGCCGCTGACGTCCGTTCAAAAAAGTCTCCGACCAACAACTGAGGACTTTTATTGTCCATGAACTGAGAGTCAGTGCTGTCCTCATCATACTTTTCCTGCAGCGCGTCTCTGTCCTCAACACTCAGCTCACACTTAGGGAGAGGAGAGGAGTCACTGACCTCCGCTCCTCTGCCGCCGCTTCCACTGCCGCCGCCGCCACCACCACCACCACCCGTCGTCCTGCTGCTCTGGGGCTGGTGCTCGTGCTGATCGAAGCCTGTTTTCTGTGCGGCAGCTCCACTGGGAACACACTCCTGTACGGTACCTGCATGTCCACGGTGAGAAGACACGAAGGGAAGAACAGTTACCAACTGCAGCATGTCTGATGTCAGTCTGATGTCATACAGCCTTGTTATGGTACGACGCTGTGTGTGACAGATGGAATGTTCTGCTCAAATGAACAGACCAACATGATTTCATTGCGCACACGCACAGATTTTGATCGTTCTGGATGAAGTCTCTCTCTCTCTCTGTCACATACATACACACACACGCACGCACACACACACCTTACCATCCTCTCCTATGTGCAGCTCGTTTTCCATTAGGTTCTCATTTTGGGACATGTTGGTCTCCATCTTCTCCTCCTTCACCTGTGACATCTGCTGCTCCACCAGCTGCACATCTGGAGACTTCACATACAGATTCATCATTGGTTCAGTGCACGTACAACACCATTAGTGCACATACTAAGTATCAGTCTGTACAGGTTCCTGCAGACTGGACAGGTTCCTGTACAGAGACCGGAACACCCCCAACACACACACTCAGTGACAAAGACTGAGGTCCTGGAAGTCTGGATCTCACCTGAGTCGTGTCTCTGGCCACTTCAGGTGCATCATCACTTCTGTTTGTCCACAGAGTCACATCCATCTGTCCGTCAAACACGTCTACAGAAAAACAACAGCAATCTTCATTATCATGTGATAGTGTATGCGAGACACCTTCAAACACACACTAGTGATTGATTGATGGAGTCCAACTCAGTCCAGTTCTATTACTACTACTATTAGCAGTAATAATAACAACAACAACAATAATAATAATAATAATACAAAGAAGAATGATACTACTACTAATAATAATATGAATAGAATAATTAAGAGATGGGTAAAATAATTAACAGTTGTAGACGGAAAACAAACGGTTGACAATAAGACACTAGCACACAGTCTGATAGTTACTTCAAACTAGGCTCTCAGAGAATGTTTACATCGTGTAAACCAACATGGCGGTGACAGTCACGTGACTGACAAAGCTCAACCTGAGACTAACTTCACCTGTGACCGACCGACCACAGCGAAGGTGACATGTTGCTACGAATAATAATAATAGTGGATGGGATTCCCTGTGAGACCCGCTGAGTAGGAAGGGCTGCGGTGATTTACCAGTGGAGGGGGGCTCGGACTCTCTGTGGACGTGCACCCGCGGCCGGCTGCTGGTCGTCGCGGTGTCCCGCAGCCTCCTCTCCGCGGCGCCCCGCGCCATCTTCAGCTCAAGGAGGTGCAATTTCCGCTTCAGGATCTTGTTCTCCCGCTGGCATTGGGACATCTGCAAACTCACCACCGCGTAGTCGTCGTCCACCAATTTGCAGATCTCTGCCACCGCTGCGTTGGCCAGAACCTCCATGATGGAGGCCAGCTGGGTCTGGAAGGACAAACGGTTGGACATGGTTCCCGCTCGGGACTCCGACGGCTTGGTTGGGTTTCAAACAAGTGGTTCGGGTTCGGGTCCAAACAGCGTCGGGTCACAGCATCGCAGTGAAAAATTCTCCGAAGAATTGTTTCAACAGATGTTTTTGTTCTTTCCCAAAGAATCGACCACAAATACGCTTCTTCTTCGTCGCCTCGTCTTCCCTCTTCTTCGTCTCCAGAATGTGGTAGGTAGGATGTCAGCCCATTGCGCCCCTGTTGACTAGAAGGAGTACTGCAGTTTACAGATGTCCGCGCATGCAGATACCAAAAGGGTTAGGGTTCTTAGTTTCCCTAGTACTTTCCTTTGGGATTTGTTGGATCCGATCTCCTATTACCCTTTTTTACCCTTTTTACTATGTGTGAGTGGATCCTGCGTGTTCTTTTAATGAAGCGATAGGAGAAGATATTTGGGCATAAATCAGTTTTAATCTATCAGTCAAAATGTAGTAAACAGAGCTCTGGACCTGATCTTCGAGTCCCTGACCAACAACAAAGCGTGTCAGTTCGCGAAGTCTGACTCACTAGATTTCCCTGACCCAGTATGTTATAATACAAAGTTAGAATTATGCAGATGTATGGGTCTTCTTCTCATTGGCTGCTCTTCGTGGTGTTAATGATCTTCTCAGGATGTATCCTCTGCTGATTGGTCGTCGCCATCTGACTCCTCATGCGATGCAGGTCCTCCTTGTGAAAGCTGTAACTTAGAGTTTTATTGTATTTACTCTAGACACTTCAATGACTCTCTGGTATCTCTGTCCACCATTAACAGAGTTGTTGTTTACTTCATTTCCTTCTTTCCTCAAGGTTATCTGTTGGGGTTAATCCTGATGGTCAACAGACCTGCATACAACGTTCTTAACTGCATTCCTCCATGTAGAAGTGTTGTCCACATGATGTTAATTTAACTGAGAACACAGTATTTGTTGACCTATGCTGGCTCTGAATGGTCTAAATGATGTAATGAATATATTTAACAATACAATTTAATTTATACTTCTTTAGTGTCTTAATAATGACTTATTATTATTATTATTATTATTATTATTATTATTATTATTATTATTATTATTATTATTATTATTATTTGTTCGTAATGATGATTCTGAGTAAAATATCCTACAGATTCATAGTTATGCCTGCCATG
>CAAKHB010001176.1:3820-25135 GCA_901007665.1 Aeoliscus strigatus
TTTGGGGGTGTGGGGGGGGGGGGGGTGGAAGGAGGACGTGTTGATTGATTAGACTGCAGTAATTAGCTCAGGACTGGAGGCCTGGAATGGTCTTAGCTCTGGTGCAAGCGTCCCCCATCGTGAAAGTCACCGGTATGTCTCACACAAACATACATGTAGGATGAGCCATCTCTGGGGGGCAGACCGAAAATTTACCACAATATGAAGGATGTTTGGTGTGTGTGAGACCAGACGGACGTATGCAGCTTGGAGATGTGTGTTCTAGAGCGGGATGTGCTTGTGCCAGCAGTTTTCTTTCCTGCACAGCGGCCGAAGCGTTGACCCGACCCTCAGCCTGACAAATCCACTCTTTCTCCCTCACCACCCCCTCACACATACTTCTCCTTTCACTTCCTGTTTGCTGACAGCCGTTCGTTTTATTGCATCACAGGTCTGCTTCTTGTAAATGCTAATAATTTGATATCAAGGGTGGCAACCCCAAGTTGAAGCGCCCCTCCTCGTGACTTACTTGGAGGTTAAATCTGTAGGGAACAGTGCCACTGCATGGACAACCAGGGAATTACTGCTTCTCTCATCTAAACTGAGCCACTTTGCCAGTATGAAACAAAAGACAAAAGATAGTTTGTGTACATGAGTTGGGTTTTTCTGTGAAAGTTCTTACTGATGCAATTCTCTCCTCTGTTCTTCTGCTTCTCTTGTCTTCCTGGCCCCTTTTTCTTTCTTTTTTCTTCTTTCGCTTTGTTTGACCCCGACAGGAAGTTCTACTACATCACGCTGCTGAGAGATCCGGTGTCTCGGTACCTCAGCGAATGGAGACACGTGCAGCGGGGGGCCACGTGGAAAAACGCCCTGCACATGTGTGACGGACGAACTCCCACACCTGAAGAGCTGCCCTCGTGCTATGAGGGATCGGACTGGTCGGGCGTCACTCTGGAGCAGTTCATGGACTGTCCCTACAACCTGGCCAACAACAGACAGGTAGAGACACTCCTCCGCTCACGAGCCTCAGACGCCTTGAACTAAAGTCAAGAGAATGGCGTTTCCTCCAAATCCTTCAGCATCCTTCAGCATCCTTCAGCATCCTGACCACTGATTCTATTTTACTGCACTCAGCGAGCAGCGTTTAGTCTTGATTCCACCATTTATTGCAGGTTACGTGTGTCTCTGTGCCTTTTATAATGTCTTTCTTCCTGCTCATTAACTGTTGGCGTGAAGTGATATGATGGACTGGTTTGTGTCACGATGTTGACACTCAATGTTGACAGTCAGTTGGCATGTCCTTGAAGTTCTCATGGGCTTGGCTATGACTGGAAGTTTCCAGTAATGCAGGCGTGGCCTGTTTTGTTTCATGGGGTGTAAGTTAATTGATAATGCATCCAGTTTTGAATCTTTCTGTGTGAGACTTTTGTGAGGTATCTGATTGACATGTGGTCCACATGTCAATCACATGTCCTTGTTGGTAATCCTCTGACATAGTAAACAGTAATCTCAATGCAGATTACTTAAACTGCAAAGGATACAGATGGAAATCCAGATGCAAAGTTCTAAAAAGTGCAAAAACAATCAGTCAGTGCATAAGAGATTTATTCCAGAAATGACACAATTGCAGTTAATTATGACGCAGACAAGGCATTCATAAGTAGCCGAATACACCACAAATTTAACAGAAAAGTCTGTCTTCTTTAAAGCTCATTGATTTTCAATCAAAATAATACCAATTGAATTTACGTGAAATAATTTGGGAAAATTAAGAAATTCAGTCTTGTCAGTCTTGTCAGTCTTGTCAGTCTTGTCAGTCTTGTCAGTCTTGTCTGGGTCTGATTTTAGAACGTGACGCACACGTACCTGAGGCTGGTGCATCATTAGGTTTCGGTATGTGTGTAATGTGGATTGATCAGTGTTTGTTCCTTACGGTAACACAACAGTTATTAGTCCTCTTACGACTTTGTCAAAATTTCAGATTTGTTGATACAAACCATTCTACCAGAATATTCAGAAACATTCATCAGTGTGTGTGTGTGTGTGTCTGGATAGGGAGAGAATGAGATGGAATTGGTCAAATACGGTTTCTCACCCTATAGAGGGTTAAATATGGGTTCACCACTGAGAGGCCGGAGGAATCAGCTGATCCTGTTCACTCTCCTTTAGGTGCGGATGTTAGCAGACCTGAGTCTTGTCGGCTGCTACAACATGTCAACATTCCCAGAGAAGAAGAGAGCCCAGCTTCTCCTGGAGTCGGCCAAGAAGAATCTACGAGACATGGCCTTCTTCGGTCTGACAGAGTACCAGAGGAAAACCCAGTTCCTGTTTGAGCAAACATTTCGGTTGCACTTCATCAAGCCCTTCATGCAATACAACAGCACACGAGCTGCAGGGGTGGAGCTGGACAATGCTACGGTTCGTACTGCAGCTCGGTCTTCATTATATAAAGACATGCTGTACAAAAAGCAACAAATGTGTGTTGTGCAAAGGGTTAAAGAAAGTAGTCCTGTTCCAACCCACAGCTCTTAGAACGCTGAAATTGAACAGCATCCTGTGTATAGAACAACAACAAATGTTTCCAGAAGGGGGAGAGTGAGTGTTAACAGCTGTGAAGTGAACGAGGAGGAATCTCACATCACAGCCGAAAAGCAGCAGCTTCAAAGATGTTAGTTACACTTTGATTGGTCCACTGTGGGAGCTCTTAGGTTCAAATCCCAGAAAAAAAAAATGTGCTCCAGTACACAGCAGACTGGTGATTTATACATCAAAACCAGTGCAGAGGGTGGGAAATAAAATATTCACCGTGGACAGAGAGAGTCAGAAAGAGAGAGGACTGATGGTTATCACACAACAGAGAAGGTGACCGACACTCACTCTCACTCAGGTCACATGTTGGCTTAGAAATTAAAAAAAGGTAAGTGGCTTTTTGTCTATCGTGGGTTGCTGCTGTTAGCATAGGTGTTGGTTGTTGTGGGGAGGGCGGGGACGTGTGCCAACCACTTTTTTTTAAACAACCATATGAAACAATGACGATAGTGCTTTTCCATGGCACAGTTCAGATTGGCTGTGGATGGAAGGTGAACACTGAGTGACCTCCAGTGGTTTACAGTTTAACCTGACAGCTGATTTTCATACAACATCAAACACATTTCCGTTCCGTTTACTGCCACACATTCCTGTCTGCTCCAGGTAGTGGCCACATGATGCGTTGTAGAAATACTGGTTCTGCAAAGCAACTAAAAAACATTTGTGCAGCGTTACTTGTCTTTTTTTCAATGGAGAACCCAGGGATGAAATTGAACTAGATCCAGGTGCCAAACACATCCGCGCTCTGTGTTTGTGTTTCCCAGAGATGCTTCAATCAATATCAAGGATTTCTTCTTTAAGGTCGAGTCATGTTAAAAAGTTATGTTGGCCACACTCCAATTTGGGAATAAAAAAGAGGTGGACATACAGATGCAGAGCAGAGGAAGTAACCAAAGGAGAGACTTGGTGAGTAACCAAGGTACAAACGTAAACGGACTGAGAATGTGAGAATATGTCAAGAACAGTTATGTAATCATCAGAACCGTGTCTGCTGCTCTCATTAGCCTCAGTGTCGTTATCAGTCAGAGATGTTGATCCTCTGGAACAGACAGATACATACTTCATTCATCTCCAAGAGAAATTCACTTCGTAAAGTGACGTCACAGAATTTACCTCGGCTACAATCATGAACCTTTAATCAAACATCATCCACAAATGTATCTCCTCCACAGATCTCTGTTGGACCAGCTGTCCGACCAGCTCCCAACAAATTAAGATGCCGCTGACGTTTTTAAGTAAATACTAGCAGACTGGAGTCATTTTCCAAATTGAAAATGTTGAGCTGAGCGTCTACAAGTTTCTCATAAAAGTGCATTAACCTGATTAATAAAAGTACATTTCTGGCCGCTTGGCTTTGATTTCCTGTTCTAAGATCCTTTCAGAAATACAGGAAATGCCAGATTGCTTCATTGGTATTCAGGAGCATGTCCCATTTTCATTCATTCATTTATTACTTGCACTAAAACAGCCTTTTTTTCTCCCTACGTTCTACCTCCTTTGAATTATGTCCTAGCTGAGGACCCTCCAAACAGCACCAAACTGACAAAACATATCTGCTGCATTTGAAATGTGTCGAATAAAGAACAGACAAATGGAGCTGTCTGAACGGGTCTGACTGACCTGAGTAAGAACCAAGTTTTTGTGCCTTGCTGTGGCTCTTTGTCGTTCTCTGCAGCAGGAAGGCGATTGTCGATGTGCATCAGTTTACAGTTAAAGATTGAAAATAGAATAAATACAAAATGTTCAAAAAAAACTATTATAACAATGAGTTCAATGTCACGTTTTCTCCACTGCAGCATGACCTTTCCTTTCTCTCATTTCTATTTATCCTCTACTGGTTCGGCTTTGCTATTGGTTTGTTTCATTGAAAAACAAAAAACAAAAACCCTTCTCCTCCTCAGGTCCAGCGCATCGAGGAACTCAACGACCTGGACATGGAGCTGTACGACTATGCCAGGGACTTGTTCCAGCAGCGCTACCAGTACACCAGGCAGCAGGAGAGGTGGCACCAGCGGCTCAACAGCTATGTGCAGCAGAGCCAGCAGAGCCTCGGCATCACCCTCTGGCCCTCTGGTAAAAAGTCCAGCTCCGTCCTATCGGCAGACTACGAAGAAGGAGAAAGGGAGGAGCAGGAGGAGGGCGAGGAGGCGGCCAGCAAGCCCTCCACTGAAGACTACTTGAACCAGATCCTCAGCCGCTGGTAGCAGCAGAATGAGAGCAAACACGCACACATGCATAAGTAATGTGAAAAACATGCACAAACACACTTATTTACGCAGAAATTGGCGCCTGCATCAAAGAATATATATTGCTGACATTACTGCGGAGTCTGTGCTGCAGGAATGAGAGTGGTTGCTATGGAGACCTGAGCTGGGTCCATTGCATCAGCTCATGTTATCGAGGTGTGCTCAGTTGTTGTTATTAGCACCCGCTTGCCCTTTGACCCCTCTGAGTTTCTCCACCGCTCCCATCGTCATCACCGGCCCAGCCGAGGGGAGATGTTTTTAAGAGCTGCTGACAGCTGAGCGTCTCATCCATCTCTCCCTCCTGTGGCTTGAGAACTGAGCGCAAGAACACAAAACAGTCTGTGAAGTCCCACTAATACGTACTAAGGACCCGTCTCAGTCTACTTTCTGGGTGCAGTACTCGACTTTCTAAAGGTCGAGGAAACACTGTAGAAGTATGCTGATGCAAAACAAATACAAGTTTACTTGGAAGGAAAAAGAAAGTTGTGTAATAAAGCTTTCTGCTTAAAAAAAAAAAAGAAGAAAAACGAGAAAAAAACAGCCATTTTAAGAATTTTGGACATGAAATAGTGAGAATAGTCATTCTCATTTTAGAATGATATTTTCCTTTTGTGTTTATGCTTTTTTAAAAGCAGAATTGTAATAACACTGAGACCAACATTGCTGCCTACAGATAAACATGATTTCTTTATATCTTTTATTTTTTGTTATACAAGTCAAACATGGGATTGGTGTAAAACGGACTAATAGCCATTTCTGAAGCCTTGCATTTCTTCTGCTGGGGGTGGAGTGAACAAAAAAAAAGTGGCCTCTTTCTCTGTTAAAGGTTCCCAAAGCTCCTGTCGCTTAACAGGTTCATTACTCCTCCTTTTCGCTCCGTCTTTTCGTGTCGGTCTTGCGGAGAACGAAGGCCAATGACAGCGCTGACTCTCATAGGTGTGAAGAAATCAAAGCTGGGAGGGAAGGGAGCCGAGTCGGTCTGCTGCAGGTTGTTGCCAGGAGCCGTGCTGTGTGAGCGGCGAGCGCTTTGGTAGGCCTTAACTCAGACTAATGCTCAACTTGGGAGTTGTGAAAGTACTGGTCGCCATAGCAATGTGAGCCCTTAATATAGTGGGTGTCATTTATTTAATTTAATTTTTTTTTTTTTTTAATTTTGTGGACCTAGGGCTGCTTTGTAAAAGTGGTGGTCATCCACAAGGCTCTGTCCCACCCACTGGAAGGGCACGCACTGCGTTGTTGACCTGTACTTCACTGACTATTTAACCTGGTTATATGCTGAAAAGGGACAGTGTGAGGTAGCAGTGCCTCTATGTACTGGGATCATATTCGACATAAATATTGCCAGATAATGTCTGCATTATACTACAGTAATTCTGACTACTGTGTGTGTGGGTGGGTGGGTGAGAGTGTGTTTCGGTGTGTGTGTGTGTGTGTGTGTATATAATATGTACAGTATGCCTTTGATTGGCGTATGTGTATGCCTTTGTAAATAGTGTGAGGGGATGCCTGATGACTTTTGAGTGACTGGCTCCATGACCAATATTTTGCGGTTGTCAGTGGTGGACAGGACAAAGCTGCCCCCCGACAGCATGTCACAGCAGTGTGACTGACGCACTGATGCAAGCTCTTTCCTTAACCATTTCCCCTCCCCCTTTTCATGGCTCCTTTTTTTTTTTTTAAATTCTGCCCATGCTGAATGTCTTCATTCTTAAAAAATACCTTCAAGGGGCATTGGGCTCCGATAGCAGACGTCACAATGCACCACATTCTGTCACGTGGGTTTTAGATGCGTATGATCATGTTCTGAGCTCAGCTGTTTCCAAACATGGGACTCAATTGTTAAGTTAAAAGAAAAAAAGGAAAATGAGGGTGACATCTTCCAGTCACAAAACGTTCATATTGTGGAGAAAGGAAAGCACGTTACATATCAATATGTTTTTGTGAATCTACCAAAGTCCGTAAACGTCTTTTATCCGTATTAACGTATTATGAATTTGGCAAAAAACTGCAGGTGAGTTGGATGCCACACAATTACCTAGACCTGATACCTGACGAAATATCCAGATTTGCTGTATTGTGATTCTTTTTGGGTATGTTTAAAAAATATATTCTACAATCATCTGAGATAAAATGTAAAAACTGTTTATTCATCCTGATTTTACTCTTAACACACAAACACAATATCAAGATATTAATCCAAAATATGTATTTCAAAATTAACGTGCATAATTTTAAATGTAATACCTCCAGCGCCCTCTAGGGGTCCCACACTTTGAGGAACCCCTCAGTAGTGACGTCTTTTATCAGAGTTTGCTATCTAAACCCAACCCGACGTGAACAATCTGAGCAACAGAAGAAAAAAGCAACGAGAAGGAGAGACTTTGGGGAAAAGGCATGACTCGGCATGGCTTAATTAAACTGAATGAAGTCCACTTTTAGCGTCATGGCGACAGTTCGGAGGACTGCGTCCTTGGCGTTTAAATAAAGTGTCACATGCTGTTATTATCAATACGTGTTTTCATTACGAATGAAGGGGGAGACAACACTTAAGCTGCCCACCGTCCCCTAAGCTAATCACACTCTCTCTTTTTAATGATCCTCTTTAAGCAAAGGGGAAGGAGAGACGAACAAGGAGGGATGGTGAAAGGTATTGGGACACATCCGGAGGTAATATGCTGCTTTTTGTGTAGCCTTCAAAGCAACGCAAAGGGGACAGGGGAAATGGGTATGGAAAGAGAAATGTCTGTTTTATGTTTTGTTTGAACTTTCTCTCGAGTCGAAAGGCTTGAAAGCACTGCAGCTCCAGGCATTTTGCCCGCAACGGTTTTTCACAGTCAGATTAGCTCTTATTAGATCACGTTTGGGCTCCAAACCAATATCTTCTTCCCCATTAGCGGTTGAAGACCCAATACACAACAGTGATATTCTCTTTTTTGAGAGTTTTATTTCCATTTTCCAAGGTGAACCATCACATGGCCACCCGATGCTTTCATTGAAATGATTCCAGAAGTTGATGCTGTAAAGGTATACTCAAATATTTTATGTCTCATCACTATGTATATCTGATGTCTTAACAGCGTTTTCCTTTGTGACAGTGAAGCAATCCAGGTGTCGCTAGCATCCTCTTTTAACAAGAAAAAAAGAAAAAAAACAAGCTACGTTAAAGGGAGTGTTTTGTTTTTTAAATGGGTGTGCAGTCCGTCTCGGGCTCCTTCTGTATGCATCGTTCTGGGTTTCCTTCTTATGATTGCAAAAATGAATCATCAAGCCACCAATTAAAATATTTCATTTTTACAGATTTGTGTCATGGTTGTCAATGCATATCATTCACACTCAGCAAAAGCAAAAAAAAAATTAGAAACGCACTCGGAAAGCGAGGACTTCCCATGCAGCTCATTTCCACCCAATATGATCATCCTACATTCATCTGATCTACTCTAATAAATTCACTGATCATGAAAACATGCCATTGTCACTAATAGTCAAATAGTTATTAAAAAATCATTTGTTATACAAATCATGACCTCTGAGCTCTAGTTTTGTTCTTCCTTTTCCTTTTATTTCAACAGTAAAACAAAAAACAAACCCGTCCCTGTTCATGTTGGACACACCCACTGACAATTGTTTTTTGGACACTTTACCCTCCAGATTTCTGCACCTCTCATAACTCTTCCCACCTCTAACCACAGGGCCGTGACGCCATAAAGCAGCATGCTTCTCTTGGCGCCTCACCTACAATGACAGCTGCTGCCCTGTCGGCAGTGATGTACAGTCAATCTACCGGACCCACCTGACACACACACACACACACATATATACATCTGTTTCTCTGTTCAGGCCTGCAGGTGAGCAGGGATGAATCCTGAGGGTCAGTGTAAGTACGATCGTACGATTCCCCGACCTTGTCCAGAGAGCGCGAAGCAGAGCGGGCAGAGTTCAGGCCCTGTCTTATTAACAGCACAGCGAGCTTCAACTTTGACTCCAAGCAGGAGAAGCTTGGACTGACACAAATGGCTGGAGGGAGATCATGGCAGGCCGACAACACCGACCAGAAAGAGAATGTAAGGACAGCTGAGGGCCTTTATGGGAGACAGGAGGATAGAGGGGGCGCTTTTGTGCCTGACATGAACAGAGGATGAGAGGGAAGTGCAGAGGAGGGGCGCGGCAGCAGAGAGAAAGAGAGGGCTGTGCAGCCTCTCTGGCAGCTGGTACGTGATGCACTGGACTGAACGCACTCTTTAATCCTCCCCATAGCGCTGTCATTTTAAGTGCAGCTGGACTAAACAAACAATAATGGCTCAGATACTGCAGAGAGCTGGATGGATGGCTTTTGTTTGGCTGAACATGTGCATGAGAACGTGCCCTCCTGCTCCTGCAGTGGGAATTCAGCTCTGACTCCGATTCTAGGGGGCCTGGCTGCTGTCCATTTTTAGGGGGTCAATCCCACTGCAGTTTGTTGCTGCTCCCAGGCTTCATTCCTGTGTTATTATCACTGTCAAATGCTGCAGATTAGTTAATGCCTCTCCTACGTGCACCCGAGCCAGGATTGCCATATTGGCTCTGACAACGACTTAGTCTTTTGTCTCAGGCTGAGTTATTTACTGCAGTGCAAATAACAGTACATACAGTTATCAAATATACGAGGAGGATAAATCTCCGCAGAAAAACAAATTGCTGACTTTCATTATGCTGTTTCCTCCAAAATACATCTGCACAGCAGTGAGATGCCATTGTAATGTACATTTTTCCTCCAGCAATAAAAAAAATATTAGATTCAACATCTTGGGTGGTTATCTGACCTTCCTCTGCGGGTTTGGCTAATCTCCCAGGTCAACACCAAATCATCGCTCATGATATTAAAGGATTGACCAGAAGAATTTTGCCGTTGGCGTTCAATCTGAGGAATCTCACAATCCTATTATGGTCTAGAATGTGTGTTATTTATTTTAGGTTTGTGTGTGTGTGTGGCCACAGAGCTCATAAAGAGTTCCAAATGTATTAACCGCTACATAAATGTTGATGCAGGAGAAATATGAAGAGAAACACCCCTGGGTCAAGGCCAAACATGAAACCTAAGGCTGTTGTAGGGTAATTTATTCTCTTTACACAAGCCTGAGAACATAAAAATGAAAATCAGGCAGTGTGCCATGCACAAAAAAGGCATGATCCTCAGTAATAAATTTATTATTGCATCACAAATGCCAGGGTAGCTACCAATGCCCCGGTCAGATACCAGATTTGCCCAGAGTTTGTTGAATAGCCACATAGGGGACCTCAGCTGCCCCCCATTATACAGTCAGGGACACATTTAATTAGCGGGAGCTCACGTGAAACGACAAAATGTATTAATATTAATGGAGGTTTAATTGAGGTCGTTTTGATCCCCTGTTGAAGCTTTCAACCTCTAAAATGGCTGACGTGAGATAGTGTGGAGAGAGGGAGTACTCACCCCGGGTTTGCCATTTCGTATGTGACCCCAGAGAGGATGACAGCCATCTCCTATAATTCATGTGGAGATGTCACCTCTTTGACAGATGAACAGGCCCTGTGGGCAGCGTGCATACGCGTGTGTATTCAGCCTGCTTCATCTAGGCTTGTGGGGACTCTTGTGAGGACACTTTGACCAGTTCCCATAGGGATTTTTGTGACATAATGTGTGTGTGTGTGTGTGTGTGTGTGTGTGTGGGGGGGGGGGGGGCTGCGCATGCTCTTTAAAGTGAAGGTCAAATCCAACAGGATAATTAATGTCGCTGCTTTTTTAAAAAAATGTTAAATCAAACCCTGGAACTGCTGCCTCTGAAGGATCCGCTGTCCAATTTAATTTAGGCTGTAGAGCGAGAAAATGAAAACGCAGGACCCATGTGTCTTCATCGTGGGCCAGGAGCTCCTCTACCTCTACTTATCAAGGCCACACAACAGGTTGATGGGGAGCTGACACTTTTTTGTTCTTCTTCACCGATCTGTTGGTCCCAAAGGGATGGTCTATCTGAAGGTGAACTTCTCAGAGGAACGCACGGTGAAGGTTCCCCAGGTGAATCACAGGTGTTATTTCCTGAAGTTACATAATGAATAATATGAAATTAATTCCCAAAGTTAATAAATTCACTTTTCTCAAATCAATATTCAAATATTATCACTAAATGCATTAATTTGCAGATATGATATGATCTCTTTTTACAGACTGTTGTCTAATTCATTTTGAGGACCATGGAACCAGGAAATAATTGATAATTCATCTCCATAATGTAGTGTGATCTCATTCATTTCTGAAGATAGCAATTAGTGTAAGTAAATATTGATATACCTGCTTGAGACATGCGTAGGTTTATAATTATTTGAGGATAAATAAGTTAATTTCTTTTGTCGACAGGCCACATTCCACTCAAACACTAATTTTGAACAGGCACAAGTATAGCCACCTAGTTTGGCTCACACTAGGACCCACCCACTCCTAGCTCACCATGAATGCAGGAAGCTCCGGAGCCGGCTTCGGTAAGCGAAATAAAGCTGTGGGCTTCGTGTACTAAAAGCACAAACTTCAGTATTTGATCGTCCTATTTAACATATGTCCAGAGTTAATCTCAATGTGTTTTGGCATAAATGACAACATATGTAGTCGCGTAGTTTCATGCTAGCTCGGTTAGCTAGCGCTTGTGGTCGATGTAGCTGCAGGTAATCGCGTCTGATGTATGTGTGTCATTGTGCTGACGTATATATGTTACCATCGCTGTTAATAAGAGTTTTTTCTACGGTTTGCAAGTAGTTCATGATGATAGTTAACAGTGAGAGCCCTGAGGGTCGTGATTGAAGCAGTCGTGATATCCAAACTGTGCTGTCATTGGACGCTGGAGCCACGCTGAACTTTCCTATTGGACAGAGAATGCGGATCTTTTTATTTACTATTGAATTCGCCCACGTCCCGTCGTAACACACCTGTAATTAACAGTACTGGGATGTTGGTACTAAAGATGTCCACCATCATTTCAGTCATTCGGTGTATGGGACTGCAGTTGTGGCTAGCTGAAGAGGGTTCTACCTTTGGCCTCTGTCCAATTGAGATGTATCCTGCTGCAGTTGCACAACCTGTTCCAAATTATGTCACCCTATTGTATTTCAGAACATCACAAAACCACAGTAAAATGTGCATTTGGCAGACGCTTCTACTCACCTTAATTGTGTATAAAACAATGTGTTGTACATGTGTGATATGACAAGTGTGAAACCTCAAAAACACAGAGTTGCTATGTTGCACCTTTTTACAGAGCCAGATATGTTAATGCTATTCGTTCTGTCCATACCGAAAGTGTGTGTGTTACAGATTTCTTGTCAGAATTCAGATTGGATGTTATTTTCAACCTTGAAATATGCAGCGCCAAGTCATTCAAAGTTTTTAATGACGTTAAATGTCAGTGCCATGATGTCATTCTAACTGTGCTCGCCAACTCCTTCTTGTTCTGTAACACATTTGTCGAAAAATTCCACCTTACTGATTTCTACAACCCCGCCTGGCAGGTATTGTCTGGAGAATGTGGCTTCTGTGGACCCTGCTGCTGTCGTTGCTGTCAGCAGTGTCTGGGGCTGCAGATTCTAAGGCTGTCACCACCACCCTTACAGCCAAATGGGATGATACACCTCTCCTGCTGGAGGCCAGGTAACACCCTGTTTATAACAGTAGCAGCTCTGTTTCACAGTGAACGGCTTCAGACGCTGTACTGTTTGCTGCAGCTAACACCGCTTGAGTTTTCTAGAGATGATCATTGCAGTTAATAATTAATTCAGCTGTAGCTTCTAAGAATGCACATACAGTGTGTAATGCATATTATATGATTTTACTCTTAGGTTATTTACACTTTGAGTAACCCTGTTCTTCTTTTCCTCCTCAGTGAGTTCCTGGCAGAGGAAAGCCAGGAGAAGTTCTGGGACTTTATCGATGCCAATCAGAACATAGAGGGAGAGCATGATGGTAAATCTGCTTCTGCTAGCTTCACACCAGTTTTCACTTTTGGTCTCGGTGCTGTGTGCAGCTGAATTTCTGATGCGTATGCAAGCTTCCTGGCAGCATCTGCAGTGTCAGTAGTTTACTGTACAAACACTTATGCAAGCGATTACATGATGGAATATGACTGCAATGTTTTGTTAATGCACTCGTGTATTAGGTACAGCTGAATCCTATAAATGAATCTCAGTTTAACCCGTTACAGCTACAGTTATCAGAGGATTGATGGACTGGATCTGACTTTTTTCCTTGTTGTCATTCAGACACAGATCAGGCCTACTACGATCTGATCGTGAAGAAAGCCGGTGCCGTGCTCACTTCTGTCCAGGTGAACATGCTGAAGTTCGCCCTCTCCCTAAGAACCTATTCTGCAACAGTGCAGTCCTTCCAACAGGTACAAGCACGATGACCCGAGTCTGTTTTAAAACCCGTGTATTAGCATGGAATTGATTGTTTTGTTTTGATCATTGTTTTTGTGTGCGCTGCGTTTCTTCATCCCTTCAGATAGCGTCCAATGAGCCGCCTCCCGCTGGCTGCTCTGCCTTTTTCAGCGTCCACGGAGAGAAAACGTGTGACACAGAAGATTTGGCAGCACTGCTGAAAACAGCAGCAGGACGGTAAGCACAGACCGAACCAACATGGAGATGACCTTACTAATATTAGACTGTTTGAGGTAACAGTTGTGTTCATGCCTGACTACCCTGTCTCACTTTCAGGCCAAAGCCGTACCTTTTCAAGGGCGATCATAAATACCCAGGATCCGATCCCGATGCTCCTGTTGTTGTTCTTTATGCCGAGTTTGGAAAAGCAGAATTCCAGAGGTTCCACCACGTCATATTATCCAAAGTCAGCGAGGGCCTGGCGACTTACGTGCTCCGTCACTATCTGGCTGTAGGTGTTTCTCACATTTTCTTGATCAAAATTAACAGACTTTCATCAAGACGGTGCATTTTGTATTCTACCAAGTATCGCACTCTTCATGCAGTATATTTAATGAGTCCGCATCTGCATCTCACAGTCTTCATCAGAAATAGGTTCGTAATGTCACTGTGGTTTACACCAGAGATTTCTGCAGCTCCTTTCAAACCCGCTGTTTGTTAATTTATGAGTTGGTATTCATGAATATACATGTCTGTGTGTGGTATAAATACTAAATATTATGGAATACAAGGTAAAGTGCTGATTTGAAACCACGTTTCACTTATCTCGTCTAATTGAGCTCATTTGCACCACGGATGATGTGTGCATTCGCAGTTCAAGTCTAATTGCTTCTTCATGTCACTGCAAACAGCTGATATGTTTTTCTCCTCTAATTATGCAAAGTTATTCTCGCCATCTGTCTGTTCGGCAGGAAGTCAAGCACATTAGCACTGTTTTAACACTGAATACTTTTTGACCTCGGAGATGAGGGGCCAATGACGGGGCAGTTTGGGACTTCAGCAAGGAACAGCTGGATTTATTGACTTGAAATCCATCAGGAAAAATCACCCAAATGTGTTCACCGTTTGTTTTTCTCTGAGAGAAAACCCTTTTACAGACAAGTTGTAGATAAATAGTAGAGCTAGGTTCAACAACAGAAGGCACTCAGGCAAACAATGTTTACACTCCCTCAGTTGCATATGGATTGAAATAGAATACTACAATCTCTAACTAGATGTTCCACATTGTGGTGCAGTGCATGTACATGCCTTTAACATCCAGCAGAGATTGTGTTTATATGTGACATGCTAATACCACGACAAGCCACCAGGGGGCTGTCTTTGTATCGACTCAACTGGAAAAGTTTATTACAATATTATGACAGATCGGTCACGGACTTAACTTCCACTGATCAACATGTGGCTTCTCAAGACACATAAAAGAGATGCCCATGATACATATTTTTTTCTTCCTCTCCTAGACTCCTAGTGAAAAGAAAGTCTACCTCTCTGGTTATGGAGTGGAGCTGGCCATAAAAAGCCAGGAGTACAAGGCAAAGGACGACACACAAGTCCAAGGTGAACACGAGAACACACACACCACCAATGCCGAGTCCCCAGAAGAGGCCTGATGTGAATGAGATGTTTCTTGATTGTGGTTTCAGGGGCAGAGGTGAATGCTACAATGATCGGTGAGAATGATCCGGTGGACGAGGTCCAGGGGTTCCTATTTGGCAAACTAAAGTAAGTCCTCGTGTCAGGACACCTTCAACCTTCACTCTCAAATGTAGTGGAATGACATGAAACACTGCTATCATTTTCTCTTTGCCTCTCTAGGACACTCTACCCAGAACTGAAAGAACAACTGAAGGAATTGAGGAAACACTTGGTGGAAAGCACCAATGAAATGGCTCCTCTCAAAGTCTGGCAAATGCAAGGTGCGACTCCTCCCAAATGATTTATCGTGTAGAAACATGAACAACAAGCATGTGCACTTATCATATCTTGCTTTCTGTTGTAGCAGGACTGTAGTTCATGATTTCACGACTGGTCTTGAATGTATTTGTATTTATTGCGGTTCATTTAAACAATACATGAGTGTTGTATCGATATGGACGATGGCCATTATGCCAGCCCGTTATGACAGATCAAACTAAAACATTCATAATACTTGAACTTGAACAGATTTTTTTCAATTTGAAAAACCAAAGATCCATTACAGCTAAAATAAATCATCAAATTCCTCCTTTACAATTCTCACCAACAGGAATCTCACAGGACATTGATTGTATAAAGCTCCATGAACAATCTACAGTCAAACTATAATTCTTTGATAGTAGTGAAATCATTCAAATAGAGTTTGTTTCTGGACAACCACCTGTTTCCACCTGCTTAAACATATTATAAACGCACAGTGAAATCAAATGAAATACAGATAACGTTTCAGGAGAAGAGCTACAAATCTTCAGTGAGGCCGAAAAATTCAGATTTTCTGCTAGTTTAAATGTTGCTAATTAGTTTACATATTTTAGTTTATAACATTTAACGCTTGAACAGTTTACAACAATTTAAATGCTCTGTCGCTGACTTAATGTGGAGAGAAATTTGCATAACGTTTGACTTTGTTTATTCCTTTCGGCTGTTGCTGCTAAACGGTGGGATCAGTGAATTTCTGACTGAAAATGTGTCTGATCAATAACTATGGTCGATCGGTGTTCTCCTGAAATCTGAAAACTACATCAACGTGTCTGCTGCACTGTTAAAACTTTATTGATCAAGATGCACACGCAGAATTCTGTGTGTGTTTTTCGAGTTTATTCTCTCAGTGCCGTTTTACATATTCATACATCTCCTAATTGATATGCGTTTTGGCGTGCCACTCGCATTAAAGGACACTTTGATTGCGCTGCGTAAAGGATGCCAGGGAATAGACGAGTGGGTTGAACTCGACGTTTCAGGCTTGTCATGTGGGCGTGTGTCTTTATCTTCCACCCCGCTGGTGCTCATTAGCTCAGTCTGTTTACAAAGCGTGGGAAACCTCCAGGGGCTAATAATCACTCATGCTACAACACCATTACAGAGACTCTCACTGCACTGAAATAATCCTCTTTTCTGCACACACATAAGCTTTGAACATTCACATCCTGTGTGTGTTTTCTCAGAACTTCTGTACATATTATATTCATATAATACATCTGGTTTTCCTCATTTGCGGTCAAAAGTTTTAGAGATTTAAAAATGTACATTTCAAGTTCTCAATGTAGTTTCACTGTGTTTTTCAGCTGTTTTACATTTCACCTCTTCACAGGAACACACAGGCATTCTAAACCATGGTATCAGTATCTAGGCTGAAGGGGGGGGGCATAAAAGCGTGCTACCTACTCTGTCTCCTCCTGGTGATTTAACCAACTAGACAGGATGAAAGCGTCTCTGTGTCACACCGGTTGAGTACTGAGCGTCATGAGTGTCTGTTAAAACAAGCTTCTGAAAAAAGTCAATCCAGCTCACTCATGATGTTCATTCTCAGCAGCCAGTTTAATAACAGTCATTCACACGAGACTCTTCTGAAACGTCGCCTTAAAAATAAATGAGATGGAGAGTGTGACGGCGTGCGCGATGCGTTGTTTGACACAATATACAGCAAAAATACAAAAAGATAAATCATCCTTTCAAACATATGCAAGTTATACATTTATTAGCTCAGGGAGTTTCTTCTCACTGAAGATATGAATCCACTGCTTTAACATTCTCTCTTGTATCTGCTTTCCTTCTCTCTCATTTTGTCCACTCGTCTCCATCATTTTTCCTTTAACTCGCTATCCGCCCACCATCTCTCCTATAGACCTTAGTTTCCAGACAGCCGCTCGCATCCTGGCTGCTCCTGCCGTTGAGGCCCTGAACGTTATGAAAGACCTGAGCCAGAACTTCCCCACGAAAGCCAGGTACCCACTCAGACCGTGAAGAAGCTGTGGTGAGTAGGAATCCTACAAGATGATCAGTCCTCCTCTTCCCCCTCACAGGTCCATCACTAAAACAGTGGTCAACTCTGACATCCGGCGAGAGATTGGTGAAAACCAGAAGGTACCAAATCACTTCTTCTCCAACCTGTTTGTGACACTCACCAGTTGATATATCGGTGTCTATATAAACGTCAGACTGATTTAATACTTACACATGCGAAAAGTCATCTTTGTACCTGTTCTTTGACATGTAATCCATCAAAGGATAAACGTTCAGAAACCAGCATTGCATGTCGCCACCACCAGCCCTCCTCCTCCTCATCAAAATGAGAGCGTCCCTTGCCTGTTCCAGTTTGGATCCTCTCACAGTTAATTATGTGTTAAATTGTAAATATCTGATCTGAAAAGAATTCATTTTCTGTTGACATAACACTTAATCACCACATTTTTTTGTCAAATGTTCTTTTTCCACTCCATCCCTCTCGTTGTGCTCACATTATCTTGATGTACGTACAGGCTGAAGTTGGATGTGGGGTTGGTGGGTGGATGGGGTGTATGTGTGTGTGTGTGTGTGTGTGTGTGTGTGTGTGTGTGTGTGTGTGAGTGTTAGTGTGAGTGTTAGTGTGAGTGTTAGTGTGTGCGTGCGCGTGCGTGTGCGTGGATTTGGAGGAGTGGGGGGGTTGACTGAGCACAGAACGCCCTAATTACCAAATGTGTGATTCATTCGTCAGGCGCAGCGCGTGCTGCAGAGAGAAATGATCATTGATTGAAGTAGTTAGGACGCATGCAGTTGTGCGCTGATGTTTTGTGTCTCATACACACACACACACACACACACACACACACAGCTTTATTAGTGTAGAGGAACAATATTTGTGTTAATCACGTCTTGTTGTAATTGCGGGTTCTCGAGTATGATTAATCTGATGTCTTTGTGTTTCTGTAATGAGATTTGACTGCACAGGCACGACTTTGACACGCCCGTGCAGATTCACAAACACTCGTAACTCTCAGTGCTGCGCACACACTCACACAAACACACACCTTTTCTGTAATAATTAGATTTGTTTAGTGGGGGTTGGACTGACTATGAAACGAGCTGTCAGTGCTCATTGGGAGCTGTCTCATTATGGCTTCATGTCGACTATTTTACAATTAGCTGTACAATGTCATCGACTGCGTGATTGCCAGCTGCGACGTGGCGTTCTGCTCAGCTGGAGTTAAATGAGGAGTTTTAGTGTTTTGTTGTGATGTGAAACTTGGTGACGTTTCTCTCTCGTCAGTTTTTCAAAGGAACACTCGGGCTGCAGCCTGGAGACTCAGCGCTGTTCATCAATGGGCTGCACATAGATTTGGACACACAGGACATTTTCAGGTACATAGGAGTAATTAGGGTTAGTTAATTCACAAGCTGTCAAGCTTGTAAGCGTTAGTGAGGTTCCAAACTGTATATTCAAATGGAGATATTATGCCATGTTTTAATATTTCTATTCAGTTTCTTTTCAATTCAAATTTAACCCCATTCCTAACCTTATACTAACCCTCAGTTTGACCTAATCCTAATCCAGCTCTTAATGTTCTTCACCCTGATATACATTTCCCCTCAAAGCTTTCAGACACCCCACATATCATGGGTTTTAAAACACGTGAACAGGAACATTTGAAAGTTTTGTTGCTGATGCTGATGATGATGATGACGACATATTTCTGTGTCTGCATATGTTATAATCTGGCATCCAGGTGGTTTAAAAACATGAAAATAGATCAACTAGTTTGTGATGCATCAAATTCTGGATAATGTACAGACTCTAGACACAAGATTATTATAATTTATTATATTATTATAAATGAAATAAAGCTGTTTGGACGCGTGAATGAAATAAGGTAGGAAATATGAAATAGTTTAAAGCCTGCTGTCGTCATCACGGTACATATAATCAGTAATGTAAATAAACCTTTAATCCAACATGCCAGCGCGTTTGTCCGGGGTTTGTTTCTGTATGACGACGAACCCAGATATTCATCTCTGCTCCCGTTGTCTCGCCACTGTCCCACATCTCCTGCAGCGTCTTTGAAGTGCTGCGCAGTGAGGCGAGGGTGATGGAGGGTCTGCGCTCTCTTCTCATCGACACGCCCTACATCCACGACATCCTCAAGCTCAACGTCCAGCCATCTGAGTCCGATTACGCTGTCGACATCCGCAGTTCTGCCATCAGTGTAAGATATCGCACATCCTCAACAACAGAAAAACAAAAAAATAAGATGTAAAGAAACACACAGTTCTGTCCATGACAGGAAATGATTGAAAAAAAGTCACAGAGCGTATACGAAGAGAAAAGACGTTGAGAATTAAACACCATCATTTCCTGTTGGCACTGTTTGCCTTGTGCTGCTGTTTCAGCTGTTCACCTTTTCTTTTCAGTGGATTAACAACTTGGAGACAGACCACAGGTACAGCTCGTGGCCCTACAACGTGCAGGAGCTGCTCCGGCCGACCTTCCCTGGAGTCATCAGGCAAATCCGCAAGAACTTCCACAATCTGGTACGACACCGCCTGATCGGTGGAACACCTGTGAATCCAACGGATCTAAATCCCTGTGTTTGTGCAGGTGATCATGCTGGATCCAACCCAGGAGAACGCTGTCGAGCTGCTGAGCGTTGCAGAGATGTTTTACTCCAACAACATCCCACTGAGGTTTGTGGTTCAGGACTTTGTACAAATTAATTTGTTAATTAGTTTGATTTGATTTGGTGTTTTTATGATAGTTATTCAAGAAACATGAACATGTGGTCTTAGATGATTGGTTAAAATGTGTTTTTGAAGCTTGTGAGTGCTGTGAAACCTCTCTGCATGTGTCGTGCTGGGTGTTGAGGTTTGCATGCTGATGAAGCAGACAGCATGCGGTCTGCATGCAACAGTGCAGATGAAATATGTTATAGCCAAACAAAACAACAGAAGCGTGAGGAGTTACTGCCTCAGTGGTGACGAGAGTGTGTGTGTGTGTGTTTGTTTGTTTCAGGATCGGACTGGTGTTTGTGGTGTCAGATGAAGACGACATCGATGGTATGCAGGATGCGGGCGTGGCACTGGTCCGAGCCTACAACTACATCAGCGATGAAGTTGACAGTCAAGCTGCTTTCGAAGCCGTCATCTCGGTGGGTTGATCTGTCATCAGTGACAAACACTTGGCCTTTCTGAAAACTCCCTCATCCGGATCATTATCGTCAGCATCATAAACGTCAAACAAGGATTTCTTTTTGTTCTTTGTCACTCCAGATGTTTAACCGTGTGCCCATCGGTGGCCACTTGAGTGTCGGGGATGTGGTGAAAGTCCTGGAGAAGAAGTTCCCGTACGTGGAGGTCAGCAGCATCCTGGGAGCCGACTCCAGCTACGACAGCAACAGGAAGGTGAGACGGGCGGAGCGAGTAGACAGAACTGTGCCAGAACACTTTTATGAAGTGTTATATCTTTGAATATGAATATCTTTCAGTAAATATCTTGACGACAGTCAACTTGGAGAGACACTAACAAACATAATTTTATGTGAAGGTGGTTTTAGGTAAACCTTCTGTCTGGTCATATTATTAAACTTCCAGTAAAATCCATTTCAGGAAGGACGGGCGTACTATCAGCAGACCGGGGTGGGCCCGCTGCCTGTGGTCCTATACAATGGAATCCCGTACCAGCGTGAGAACCTTGACCCGGATGAGCTGGAGACCATCACCATGCAAAAGATCCTGGAGACCACGTCGTTCTACCAGAGAGCCGTGTACCTGGTGAGTCACACACCCTGCACACATGCACTCACTGAGATCTGGAGTCACTTAGAGGTGGCTGAAGAGGGCTTTTGGTGTCGCGTGATGAAATCGGGTGAAATGTAGAGTTGAGTAAAACTTGAAAAAATGCCCTTTAGCATCCTGCATCATCACTTGACAGGGGGAACTTGCTACAGATCATGACGTCTTGGACTACATCATGAACCAACCCAACGTTGTTCCTCGCATCAACCCGCGAGTGCTTTCCACCAGCAGAACCTACTTGGACCTGTCCGACACCAGTAAGTAGAAATATTGTCAAATAAATACGTTCTGATTGTTTCTTACCACTTTTGTAATAGAAATGATC
>CAAKHB010001176.1:25449-37595 GCA_901007665.1 Aeoliscus strigatus
AACCAACCCAACGTTGTTCCTCGCATCAACCCGCGAGTGCTTTCCACCAGCAGAACCTACTTGGACCTGTCCGACACCAGTAAGTAGAAATATTGTCAAATAAATACGTTCTGATTGTTTCTTACCACTTTTGTAATAGAAATGATCTTTTGATATTTGAAACATACCTTGTATGTATGTGTCTATGAGAATTGTAAAATCCCTCCAAAAATATTTCTTTATTTTCGTTTGTTGTCAGTGAACCTTCACTGACATATAGTGAACATGTTTTGTTTTTAATCCAATTTTTTATTTTCAATTTGAATGACAAAGACAACATGAACGAATAATACAAATGCACAGAGAGGTAAAACAAAAAAAAAAGAAAATTAATTCTAAACAAGCTATTTGAAAAATATCAAGGGCATTGTGAAACAAATTAAGAGCACAAGGTAGAGAATAACGAATAAACTGGTCAATAAATGTTAGGGCTGGTTAAAAGAAAAATAGCAACAATTAATTTAACAATATAATTGTTATTTTTATTTTTAATTTTTTTTTAAATAATAATATAATTATTATTTTTAATAATTGAATGCCATTTTTATTTCAGACAACCATTTTGTTGATGATTACGCTCGCTTCTCCACCCTGGATGCCAGAGAAAAGAGCACGGCTGTCGCCAACAGCATGAACTACATGACAAAGAAAGGTGAGCGTTCTGAACGTTTGGGGCGAATGGAGGGTCCAGGATCACCTGAACGCTCCTCGTATCTCTGCACCTCTTCCTCCCTTGTCTTATTCATGTGTCACCATTCTCCCTGCATCAGGGCTGACGGCCAACAACAGGCATGGTAATCACCATTTTCCTCCCTCTCACTTTCTTCTGTTTCCTACATCACTGTTGTTTGTGAAGCCACTTCTTCTTCTCCAGTCTGTACTGCGTTCCTCAGAGTGCACACAAAACTAACAATGCATGCGGTTCTGTTGGATTGGACGGATGACAAATGTGTTTTCAAAAACCTGCTCGCTAAACGTGAACATAGATCTGAAGGAGAGCATGGCAGTTTGTTTGTTCTAGCTGCACGAAGAAACAGGCAGTTTTGATTAGAAAAAGTGTGGTTGTGATATTATTTGTAGTATTTAATCTCAGCCTAATGTGCAGCCAGCATGTCTGTACTGTTTATTATTTTTATGGAAACTAATGTTGCTTGCCTCTGCTTCTTTCCTTTCTTCTTCTGTGGTTGTTAGACGACGGCTACATCCGTCCTGTGACCTTCTGGGTGGTCGGAGACTTTGACAAACCGTCAGGACGCCAGCTCCTCTATGACGCCATCAGACACATGGTACGACCACTCATTCATTGTCATTTTCTCCTAGGGAACCCTATTTTAATTTGTTTTAGATCTGTTTATTCTTTAATGTAACCCAAAGAAGCCGAACATTCATTTTTAATTATCTTATGCGCTATTTTACATAGTGTGCCTCATTCTCATTTATTTTATTTTTTTTTACCTTTTTTTTAATTTTTCACATTTTTCATTTTACACATCAAGACAGTTTGTCACATTCTTTTCATTTCATTTTCACATGGAAAAAACGAGTTCTTTCAATAATCATAATAATAATGACAATAATTCAGTTCTGTGGAATGTGAGCGCTACAAGTTTAATAGCATAGTAGAACAAAATAAATCATAGATAAAAACAGCAGCAAAGTTTCAAAGCGTAGTCCAGCACATTGCAGCTGCAACAACAGTCATTTCATTCAGTAATTATTGCTTTTGTTTTAAATCCAACAAACCCCAAATAAAATATATTTAAGCCTCTCACCGATCCCCATCCTCTCCCCGTCCAACAGAAAACCAGCAACAACGTGCGACTGGGGATGATCAACAATCCTTCAGAGGCTGCTGCAGCAGAGAGCAGCGGCGTGACGCGAGCCATCTGGGCCGCCATGCAGACGCAGTCTGCCAACAACGCCAAGAACTTTATCACCAAGATGGCTAAAGAGGAGACGGCAGCAGCGCTGGGGAAAGGCGTCGACATTGGAGAGTTCGCCGTCGGGGTGAGGAGTCCAGGGTCGCCAACATATTCTCTGTCGTCTTCCTGCTGGAGTTCCTCCAATGAATTTCACTGACTTCAGCACCTACTTCTCCAGGGAATGGATGTGTCATTGTTCAAGACGGCGTATGAGAGTTCCAAATATGACTTCCTGCTCTCCCACGCTGCCTACTGCCAAGACGTGCTCAAACTAAAGAAAGGACAGCGAGCCGTCATCAGCAACGGAAGGGTGAGTCACATGTGGAAAACAAATGAATAAATGGGTTTGTGTTCTGCAGCAGCTCAGACATCACTGTTGACACTGTTTGCAGGTCATCGGCCCACTGGAGGATGAGGAGGTTTTCAACCAGGACGACTTCCTCCTTTTGGAGAGCATCATCCTGAAGACATCCGGAGAGCGAATAAAAAGCAAAGTCCAGCAGTTTGGAATTGAGGAGGACAGGTAGAGACAAATGCTTAGAAAAATGGTTATATTCACAGTCTGTGTGCGTAAACAAAGCTTCTCTCTCAGGGCCAGTGACCTCGTGATGAAGGTGGACGCTCTGCTCTCATCTCAGCCTAAAGGAGAGGCCCGGGTTGAATATGGCTTTGCTGATGACCGCTACAGGTGAGACACAGTGAACGTAGAGGCACAAACAATTTTGTCTGTCACTCCTGATATGTGTTAGTGAAGCAAACATAAAAGCTGAACATTTTATAGTACAAATTGTTGCCCTAGGATGTTGGGTTCATTGTATTTACGTTTGTCAGTGCTGTGAAGATCCGCCCCAAAGAGGGAGACGTGTACTTCGATGTTGTCGCAGTGGTGGATCCTGTAACCAGGGACGCGCAGAAGCTGGCTCCTTTCCTGCTGGTAGGTGGATTTGTTAGCGTCCCTTTGACCTCGTCTGATGTCTGTTGAGCCTCTCGATCGTCTCCTCGCGCCACCTGCAGGTTCTAAAGCAGCTGGTAAACGTCAACCTGCGAATCTTCATGAACTGCCAGTCGAAACTGTCCGAAATGCCCCTGAAGAGGTGAGAGAACGCTGATGCTGCTGCGTCTCTTTTGTCTTTTGACTTGGACCTATCAGAAGTCTAAAAATCCTTCTGTGTTGGGTATCCAGTTTTTATCGGTACGTGTTGGAGCCGGAGGTGCTCTTCCAGGCTGACGGTAGTTCCTCTCCCGGCCCGATGGCCAAGTTCCTGGACATGCCTCAGTCTCCTCTCTTCACCCTGAACCTCAACACTCCAGAGAGCTGGATGGTCGAGTCTGTGCGCACACGCTACGACCTGGACAACATCTACCTGGAGGAGGTACAGTTTGTCATGGAGGAGCGCTGGGAACGAGATGTTCAGTGTGAGAAGTGGGATCGTCGACGACGTCTACTAACAAAGAAGCTGTGATACTTAAACCATCTAACACCGCCACATTTGTGCTAGAATACTTCAGAGAACCATATTTACACTGAAGACGTCAAATGGTCCCTGAAAGCTGAGAAGTTGCACTCGGTTCCTCTACCTGGTGTGAAGAAGGAACTGGAGAAGGACAGCCATGTTGCCATGCTGTCATTACGGTAATCCCTTTTGCTCTGCTGCCAGAAGCCGGCGAGTCATTACCGTAATGACAGCAACTTGGATGTGAAGTGCAACTTCGTGCAAATAGTCGTGTGATTACGGTACTTCAAAGTATGCAAGCGCAAATGGAGCAGCAGCGATACCGGCGGTCTTCAAGGATTAATCAAAAGTACGATGACAGAGAGATATCCAGACGGTCAAAGGTCAATGTCATGTGACACGATGTGCAAAAGCACTTTTCCTCCTTTAAATGATGGCTTATCATGCTGTAAATAATTATTGCAGCTCTCTTTAAATCGAATTGTTCATTATTATTATTATTACTATTATTAATAATCTGTGCGCGTGCTGCCTCGTCATTTTACTCAGGACTCATTGATGCCTTCAAAGCCTCCTGATGTTGAAATCAGGCTCAGAAGTAACTAACCAGGTTGTGTGTTGACTCCCATGGTCACAGGTGGACAGTATCGTAGCAGCCCAGTATGAGCTGGAGCACCTTTTGCTGGAAGGTCATTGTTTTGACGTCAGCTCTGGCCAGCCGCCTCGTGGCCTCCAGTTCACCCTGGGAACCGCCTCCGAGCCGGTCATCGTGGATACTATCGTCATGGCAAACCTGGTAGGCTACAGCACCCACTTATTGTGTTGTGTTGTCACTTGTTAATGCCTCTCAATGTTTCTTCTTCTAATTCTTGCGGCTCAGATGATTGTTAGTCTGCTGTTTTGTTCTCCAGGGTTACTTCCAGCTGAAGGCCAACCCGGGCGCCTGGATCCTGAAGCTGAGGAAAGGACGCTCCGATGAAATCTACAAGATATACAGGTGAGATTCCTTCCAGTTTTTTTTCAGTGTCTGTTCGTCAACTCTATTCACTAATCGTCACCTATCTGTTCTTTCTCCTTCAGCCACGATGGCACCGACTCGCCCGCAGACTTTGATGACATTGTAGTTGTGCTGAACAACTTCAAGAGTAGGATCATTAAGGTCAAGGTCAGTTGAGCCGCTCTCTGCGATGACAGTCCGTCCGTCAGCGCAGCTGGTTAATGTCACTGCACAAATAAATTCAAATGTAAAGTCGGTCGTCTCAGCCTGCTGCCGTTCTCATCCATTTTAATGAGATGAAGAGTCGGCCTTTGAGTCGGCCAAACATACACATCATCAGCATGTGTTCACTGGTACAGGAAAATATAAATTGGAATATTTACATATATTGGATTCGCTCCACACTGCTGACCATTTCAACTAGGAACACACTCGTACGTTTCTCATGTTTCACCATCCGAACCGTTGAATATTTCTTGCTTTCCTTCGCTAAATCAAACTAATTGTGATTCGATACTATGGGAAAATGCATGAAATTCATTAAAGAGCTGGAAGACGCAAAACAACTGATTTCAAAACAACTGACAGTCGCAGAATGTAGTTGTAGTTTAAAAGGAACAGCAGGGGGTGCCATTCCCAGATCCCCCTTCTGTTTCCTTACCCTTGAACACTGCCAGATACTGTATATTTGTGCTAGCTTACTTTGGAGTACTGTATTACGTGACTATTTGTGCTATCAGAAAACTTGGAGCAGTGACTGACAGCTGAGTAGTTGCACTTGGTTCTTATTATCATGTATATTGTGTGTATGTCACGCATGTTGTATTTGCCACAGGTGTTTACTTCTTGTTGTGGCAATCAAATTTCACAGTTGTGGGATTTTTAAAGTATGATCCAATCCACCTGGTGTGAAGACGGAGCTGGGAGACGGACAAAATGTCAGTCGGTTCCTGAAAGTAGAAAACAGCCATGTTGCTGTTATTACGGTAATCCCATTTGCTCTGTTGCTGGAAACTGCAGAATCACTACCGTAATAACAGCAACTTGGCCGTGAAGTGCAACTTCTCAACTTTCAGGAACTGCTGGATGTTTCCTCCTTCTCCTAGCTCCTTCTTCACACCAGGGAGGGTAACCGAGTGAAACTTCTCAGCTTCCAGGAGCTGTTTCTGATAGCAGAAATAGTCCTGTCATTACGGTACTCGGTACTCCAAAGTGTGCTAGCTGGGTATACCGTTGGTGTTAAAGGGTGAAGTGACAGATTTCATAATGGTGGCTCCAACAGGTCCAGAAGAAACCAGACAAGTTTAATGAAGAGCTGCTGAGTGATGTGACTGAGGAGAACGACACAGGCTTCTGGAAGTCTCTGACCAGGTACATTGATTCAAACCTCATGTGTTTACGCTCTAGAGATTTGTTTTTCGAATGTGTTTAATTGGGAAACCTCTTTCAGGGGGTTCACGGGTGGAGGGAAGGCCGAGGAGACGAAGCAGGAGAAGGACGATGTGATCAACATCTTCTCTGTGGCCTCGGGTCATCTGTACGAGAGGTTCCTCAGGTGAGCGGCGGGGAGGAGCCTGCACTCATTTAGTTCTTTCAGCCCTGTTGAGACACGACTTTCCTCTTCCCTCTCAGGATTATGATGCTGTCAGTTCTGAAGAACACCAAGACTCCAGTCAAGTTCTGGTTCCTCAAAAACTACCTGTCCCCGACTTTCAAGGTAGCATTCCTCTCTCTACCCTTGATACTTTTCTTCCCCCAGAGATTTTCCTTGACGGCTGCTGCTGTTTCTCCCTTTGAAAAGAATCAAGTGATGAATGTGGAGACATCAGAGCTGTTGTCAGCGCCGCTTTCCGCTCATCATCTTCCCCATTTTTTTCAGTTTTTAGTCCATCAGATTTTTGCTAAAAAAACTCTTGACATTGTATAATCATATCTTCCTTGGGCACTAGCGATGTTCGTCAAATAAAAGCAGAGCTGGAAATTAAACACCATCAGAAATGGGCAATTTACACATTAGTCCCCCTCTGGACTCCAGGGGATGGGTCTGTTACCTGACTGTTACCTTTGATACAAAGTAATAGGACTCCTTGGGAAGTCTCTGGAAATAGAGTCCCGTCTCGCTAAGATTCTGCTTATTGGGTGACCAAACACGAATAGTGGGAGTGTCAGAACATGACTTTGCTGTTACAAAGGTCGAGATGGTCATAGCAGCCTGAATCACTCTCAGGGTATGGAAAAGTACATCCCCACCAGACCATAGAAAATGGATTGAAAATATGATAGAAATAGAGCAGATGTTGGTGAGAGGTAATAGAGAGTGAGAAAAGCAGAGTGATGCCATGCAGGCAGTATGGAATCATGTATATGTATATGTAGTATTTGTCAGCTGTTAAAGCAGCAGTGACATGAACCGTACTGTGGTGTCAACCAGCCCACTCACTGTCCTCTGTCTGTGTGCGATCATCTCCCAGGAGTTCATCCCTCACATGGCAAAGAAATACGGTTTCCAGTACGAGCTGGTTCAGTACAAGTGGCCTCGCTGGCTGCACCAGCAGACGGAGAAGCAGAGGATCATCTGGGGCTACAAGATCCTCTTCCTAGACGTGCTGTTTCCTCTCGCTGTCGACAAGATCTTGTTCGTTGATGCCGACCAGGTGAACGGCAGCAGATCACGACGAACATTGTCTTGTTGTCGTACTTCCAGAGAGACGTTTTAATTTACGTCTGTCTGTTATCTATATGATTTATTTCTATTGATGTTTTTGTGCAGTTTAGTTTGTCTTATAGTTGGGTTGAGTCACTAATGGACATTCCATCTTTCAGATTGTACGCACGGACCTTAAGGAGCTGCGCGACTTCGACCTGGATGGCGCTCCGTACGGATACACGCCGTTCTGTGAGAGCCGGAGGGAGATGGACGGCTATCGTTTCTGGAAGTCCGGATACTGGGCGAGTCACCTCGCCGGACGCAAGTACCACATCAGGTACCACACTCAGGGTCCAATGAAGATGGTCTGCAGCCCAAAGCGCCTCCAGTGTCACTAATACCAGACACGTCTTACTAAATACATGTGGAATATTGTTCCAGCCTGTTTACATCAGATCTAAGCTGTCAGGATGCCTGAGCTCCTCAGGAGCTGATCCTGTTAGTGACCAATAAGACATGTTTCTGACACTAGATGGAGACTGACCTGACCTGGAGACTTATCTTGATTAACAGCCAAATAATTATATAATAATAATAATAATAATAATAATAACCACCAAATACTGCGCTGTTTTTTTGTTGTTTGTTTTTAGTCAGTGGTTCTGCGTCGTCTAACAATCAATGTGCCGTCATTTAATACCGATAAGTTCTCTAGTCAGACACGGCGAAGGCACATGACGTGAAAAAAACTGCGCCTGCATCTAAATAGCAATGAGACTCGTGACATGGACTATGTGCCCGTTGCTGTGGACTAATCTGATCTGGGCCCTCAGATTCGTCTCGTTTCCAGACACACACCTCTTCAATCAGTCATTTATACTGTTAATGCACATTTCACTGTGACATACTTTGACACCATTTATCCTCCGCAGCGCCTTGTACGTGGTCGACCTGAAGAAATTCAGGAAAATCGCGGCGGGGGACCGACTCAGAGGACAGTACCAGGGACTCAGTCAGGACCCCAACAGCCTGTCCAACCTGGACCAGGTGTGTGTCCGTTCTGGTCCGTGTGTTATCTGTTACCACCAGGTCGACATGTTTCATGTTCCTTACTTAGTTGAAACTCAAACTGAGATCAGCTTTGCTTCTTTGATGCAGCAAGCAGCCCAACTGTGTGTGAGCCTCTTGATAACGTCAGCGTTTGCTCATTCCTGCTGTGAAGACTTTATGACAACACAGCCGCAAGATTGGCATTGAAATGCAGATCAGTAGCCGAGCCTCGGATGCTGGAATGTCCTTGTAACAAGGAGAGTTTTTAGGCACGAGGCAGATTTATTTATGTAGCACATTTCATGCCCAAAAGGCAACACAACGTGCTTTGCAGGGTACAAATGACAAAAACTATCAAAGAGAGCAAACGTACATGTAAGGAACTAAAACAATCAGCGGTTGAGAGGTGGTTCTCCACGGACGCATCCTGCTGCCATCTCGGAAAAATAAACAACGCTCAACAATGACAGTCACAGACATCCGAGAGACGAATCACAGAGTTCCAAGATACTATCCATTGTCATGGCTACAACCCCAGACACCCCACTGGTTAGATTCCTGCCAAATCGTGGTGCACCAGACAAATGCAGAAAAGATGGACGGACAGGGATCCTATCTGAATTCTGTGACAGAATCACGGAATTGTGAGATTTGCATCTTGTTAATGATCATCACCAGTCAACAGAGTGAGAGTTTCACTTGTGACCTGAATCTTCTGACGTGATGTGTCCTTGTGTGTTTGTCAGGATCTGCCCAACAACATGATCCACCAAGTCCCCATCAAGTCTCTGCCACAGGAGTGGCTCTGGTGTGAGACCTGGTGTGACGACGGCTCCAAAAAGAACGCCAAGACTATAGACCTGGTAACGTGTGTGTGTGTGTGTGTGTGTGTGTCTGTGTGTGTGTATGACAGATTCTGGATGATCTAAACACACATCATGTGTAAACCCTGTTCAAATCTGCTTTGGTGATAGGTTTTGCATGACTGTCATACCTGCTAATGGCCACCAGAGGGCAGACAACTCAGTTAGAAGCTTCTATGGCTCATAGAACACATTCTGTACGTTCACTGGCTCAACACATGGAATAACATGTACGTTTGGTACGTTCACACTGGAGTGTTGACGTCGTTTGGGCTACAGATGGCCAGTTGCTGGATTCATTCTCTCCAGGTTATGCTTGAACACGGCAGACGTATTTGTACTCGGCTCAACCTTCAGCAGTCGGTCATCTCGGGGGCCTGTCCCGGATCAGATGGACAGGGTGAATCGGTGTCACCCTCACTGAGAATCTGAGGATATTGTTCACCATTGTCCTCCGTTCTTCTTTGTGTCATAGTGCAACAACCCAATGACCAAAGAGCCCAAGCTGCAGGCTGCAGTGAGGATCGTAGCCGAGTGGACGGACTACGACCAGGAGATTAAACGGCTACAGACCGGAGTCCAGCAGGGGGCAGCAGAGAACCACACAGCACAGCAGAAAAGCACAGGTACTGGACACCTGAAGCAGGTGTATGTGGACAGACCGATGAACGATGATCTGCAGCGACTGTGTGTCCCAGCAGCCTCTAACCTGACGCTTGTCTCTCCTTGTGTCAGGCGACCACACGGAGCTGTGAGGACGAGACGTGACACTGAAGTGAACTCTGTTTAAAGAGTCTGCTCCTGTCGGGACGCTGACAGACACACCGACCACAAACCACTGGCTCAGACACATTGTTTCTGTTCTGTTTTATAAATTGTGATGATGAGTAGTTGTCAGGTTTTTATGTATGCGTGTCTGCAAGCACTGACACTGTAACTTGTGACCACGAATTAAAAGAATGTTTTTTTCCAGTATATTGTGTTATTTTTTTTGTATTTACAAAAGAACAAAGGATAGCGTGTAATATTTCAATGTAAAAAACGTTTTGTGAAGAAAATGTTGGGGAAAAAGTACTGCTGGGAAAGATAAGTGTTATCGTGTGTTACTTTTGTAATCAGATTACTTTAGTTACTTTTAAGTTACTTTTGTAATCAGATTACTTTCGTTACTTTTTAGTTACTTTTGTAATCAGATTACTTTCGTTACTTTTTAGTTACTTTTGTAATCAGATTACTTTAGTTACTTTTAGTTACTTTTTAGTTACTTTTGTAATCAGATT
Organism: Aeoliscus strigatus; assembly: GCA_901007665.1. Taxonomy (NCBI): domain Eukaryota; kingdom Metazoa; phylum Chordata; class Actinopteri; order Syngnathiformes; family Centriscidae; genus Aeoliscus; species Aeoliscus strigatus. The sequence goes on from CAAKHB010001176.1 coordinate 35,702, forward strand.
ACTTTCGTTACTTTTTAGTTACTTTTGTAATCAGATTACTTTCGTTACTTTTTAGTTACTTTTGTAATCAGATTACTTTTACTTTTGGTACTTTTTAGTTACTTTTGTAATCAGATTACTTTAGTTACTTTTGTAATCAGATTACTTAAGTTACTTTTGTAATCAGATTAGTTAAGTTACTTAAAGTTACTTTTGTAATCAGATTACTTAAATTACTTTTTAGTTACTTTTGTAATCAGATTACTTTCGTTACTTTTTAGTTACTTTTGTAATCAGATTACTTATGGTACTTTTTAGTTACTTTTGTAATCAGATTACTTTCTAGTTACTTTTGTAATCAGATTACTTTTAGTTACTTTTTAGTTACTTTTGTAATCAGATTACTTTAGTTACTTTTTAGTTACTTTTGTAATCAGATTACTTTAGTTACTTTTAGTTACTTTTTAGTTACTTTGTAATCAGATTACTTTCGTTACTTTTTAGTTACTTTTGTAATCAGATTACTTTCGTTACTTTTTAGTTACTTTTGTAATCAGATTACTTTCGTTACTTTTTAGTTACTTTTGTAATCAGATTACTTTCGTTACTTTTTAGTTACTTTTGTAATCAGATTACTTTCGTTACTTTTTAGTTACTTTTGTAATCAGATTACTTAAATTACTTTTAGTTACTTTTTAGTTACTTTTGTAATCAGATTACTTTCGTTACTTTTTAGTTACTTTTGTAATCAGATTACTTTAGTTTAGTTACTTTTTAGTTACTTTTGTAATCAGATTACTTTCGTTACTTTTTAGTTACTTTTGTAATCAGATTACTTTAGTTACTTTTAGTTACTTTTGTAATCAGATTACTTTCGTTACTTTTTAGTTACTTTTGTAATCAGATTACTTTCGTTACTTTTTAGTTACTTTTGTAATCAGATTACTTAAATTACTTTTAGTTACTTTTTAGTTACTTTTGTAATCAGATTACTTTATTACTTTAGTTACTTTTTAGTTACTTTTGTAATCAGATTACTTTCGTTACTTTTTAGTTACTTTTGTAATCAGATTACTTTCGTTACTTTTTAGTTACTTTTGTAATCAGATTACTTTTCGTTACTTTTTAGTTACTTTTGTAATCAGATTACTTTCGTTACTTTTTAGTTACTTTTGTAATCAGATTACTTTAGTTACTTTTAGTTACTTTTTAGTTACTTTTGTAATCAGATTACTTTCGTTACTTTTTAGTTACTTTTGTAATCAGATTACTTTAGTTACTTTTAGTTACTTTTTAGTTACTTTTGTAATCAGATTACTTTAGTTACTTTTTAGTTACTTTTGTAATCAGATTACTTTAGTTACTTTTAGTTACTTTTTAGTTACTTTTGTAATCAGATTACTTTCGTTACTTTTTAGTTACTTTTGTAATCAGATTACTTTCGTTACTTTTTAGTTACTTTTGTAATCAGATTACTTTAGTTACTTTTTAGTTACTTTTGTAATCAGATTACTTTAGTTACTTTTTAGTTACTTTTGTAATCAGATTACTTTCAGTTACTTTTTTAGTTACTTTTGTAATCAGATTACTTTCGTTACTTTTAGTTACTTTTTAGTTACTTTTGTAATCAGATTACTTTAATTACTTTTAGTTACTTTTTAGTTACTTTTGTAATCAGATTACTTTAGTTACTTTTTAGTTACTTTTGTAATCAGATTACTTTCGTTACTTTTTAGTTACTTTTGTAATCAGATTACTTTCGTTACTTTTTAGTTACTTTAGTAAACAGATTACTTTCGTTACTTTTTAGTTACTTTTGTAATCAGATTACTTTAGTTACTTTTGTAATCAGATTACTTAAATTACTTTTTAGTTACTTTTGTAATCAGATTACTTAAAGTACTTTTTAGTTACT
>CAAKHB010001177.1:0-11013 GCA_901007665.1 Aeoliscus strigatus
CAGGGCGACATGTTCTTCAGATGAGTTCAGAGCTGTGCTGGACTCTGGCTGCACCACGATATCTTCTGCTGGAGGTCCAGATGTCGGGGACCCTGGCATGGCGATGTTTTCTTCAGATGAGTTCAGAGCTGTGCTGGACTCTGGTCTGCTGCTGTTGTCTTCATCAGGTGGGGTCGCTGCCAGAGGGGGCTTGCAGTCCTGGAGATTTACATATAAGTGTACATTCCTTGGTTGATATAGACCTTCATCGTTGCTTTCTACATCCTTTTCTGCTTCAACACAGCTTTGTGGTTCCACATATTGTTCAGGGGATTTCTCTGGCTCCCAACTTGACTTACCTCCATCCAAAAATGTTCTCAGACACCCTAAAGTGTGATTCACCATGAGCGAAAGCGTTGTGGAGTCGATGTCTGGAAAATAAACAGCAAAGGCTGTAGGACAAACATTGCTGGTTGTGGCTTCCGCCAGCAGAGAGTTGATGCTCATTTGAATTTCTGTCTCCAGCAGGAATGTCAACATCGTCAAGTCCTTACATTGTGTCTGTGGGACCTGAAGAACATGGGCAAAAGCCAGGGACATTGTGTCTTCCAGGCTTACATGAATTGTCTCCAGGGCTGCCTCGATTTCAGCCTGAAATGACTGAACTGGACGTCCCTGAAATTCAGACGCCATAAATCTCAGGAAGTCTGCAGTGACAGTCTGAGTTAGATCACGACACATGTCCGCCAGTCTCTTCATGGTGCACAGTTCTGCGTACTCAGCACTTATCCTGCTCCTTTCTGCTTTACTGATTCGGTCGAAGCACTTCTTGATGATGGGCAGAACGGTGCAGATCTCTGTTGTGAAGAGGCTTTGAGTGTCTGGAGGTCCATCTGTCTGGGGCTCCAACAGAGTTGTTTCTGGGGACACGGGGTCGCTGGATTCCAGTTTGTTTCTGTGGTCATCTTCTTGAGGTGGAGGGGGTGTTGAGACACCCAGGTCATCGATGCAGATTGATGCAGGTTGTGGAGGGTTCATCTCCCAAAGGACCATCATCTGCTGTGCAAATCTCTCTACTGCGTCCTCCACCCTCATGTAGTGAACGGCAGGAGTAACGTTCAAGTCGTGCTTGAAGTCCAACACCAAACAGTCCGACAGACGTTTTTCCTTTGAGACAACGGGGACCGAGTACTTCTTCTCCGTCATCAGATGGTCGTATGTTAGAGCGGTCAGTTGTCTGGAAAGCCTCGTGACCTCTCTGCTGAGGGTCTTTCGTCCGTCGTGGGTTGCACATGGATCTCCTACCATCACTTCACGGTACAAGTTCTCCAACTGAGTCTTGATGTCATCCAGGTCATGTACACCGAGCTGGTTCTTGACCCGAATTCGCGTGGTCATCCAGCTGGGACATGATTTCCAGTGTTTAGGACGAACGGACTCATCTGGAGTGAATTCTGAGAGGGGGCTGCTGCCCAGAAGATTCACCAGGAATGCTACATCCCTTGGCTGAGATGTGTCCTTCAGTCTGTCCACCATTTGCTGGAAGTGACTTTCAAAGAAAACGTGGTAGAATCTGTCTCTTCTGTCGTTGGCCACCTCTTCACTTTGACCTCTTTGGGGTTTCTCTGCGGCTGGTTTCTTCAGACCACTCAGAAATGTCTTTAGGCATTTTAGAGTGTGACTCACCATGAGACGGAGGGAGGAGGCGTTGGACATGGTGCCGGGAACATACAGGGCATGCCTTCCAGGACACCCGAAGCTGTTGTAGGCTACAGACAGCACAGAGCTGACCCTCGTTTTCACTTCTGTCTCCAGCAGCGACGTCAACTTCTTCAAATCCTCACAATCCGTCTGTGGGACCTGAAGAACATCAGCAAAAAACACCGACAACGCGTCTCCCAGGCCTGTGTCCAATGTCTCCAGGAACCCCTTGACTTCAGCCTGAGTGGCTTCCAGCAGGTGTCCCTTGAACTGTGACACCACCGATCTCAGCAGGTTGGCAGTGAGTGTCTGAGTTAGTTCCTGACACATGAGAGCCAGAGTCACCACCGTGGATGAGTCAGTGATCCCAGCAGCTATCCTGCTCCTCTGTGCTGTGGAGATTTGGTCAAAAAAATTCTTCATGATGGGCAGAAGAGCCTGTGATTTGTTCCGAAGAGTTGTCATCATCACATTCATCGTAGACTCTCAGAGTTGTAAAGATTCAAACTCAAGGATTCATGATTAATATGTTTCCCATAATGTCCTTTGAAGATGTCATCAAGGGAACATCCACAATGAAACTGATGAAAAGGCATGTTGTGCCGTATCCATGGCAACCACTTTAAAAGGTCAATACTTTTAACTGACAACTACACACTGTGGGCATGGCAATTGTTGTGTCTGATGCCTGGCAAACCAGACCACCATCCAGATGTTGGGTCTGGACCCTCACAGTTCAATCCAGAGGTGGGATAAACGTCTGTCTTTAAAATTCCCCCTGCACGCTGTAGGAAAAGGAAGAAGGTGACGTAGTCAGAGCGACGTAGGAGAGTCCATGGACGAGTGTTCCACGTCTGGTGTGTTGTGGAAAAGCTGAACACCAAAGACTGCTGTTCTCCACCAGCAGCAATGTTCTTTATTTACATGTGGCCAAGACCGGCAGGGACGACACACGGAACGGTCACAACTCTGTCCTCATGTTGAGCCCGCCCACCGACTCGAGACACGATGTGATTGGCTGACCAGAGTTTGGATTTTGAAGCTAGCAAGCTAACTTCTAGAGGGAACCCTGGCTGCAAATTGAAAGTTGCTAAGAGGTGCTTATAAAGCGTTGTTTCATATTCAATGTTGTTATATTGTACGGAAGCATTAGAGGGTGTTTTAACTTTATTGGGGCTGATACTATTCTATTTGATGCACAGATACATGGAGACAGACACACACACACACAACTCCAGATTTGTTGTAGAGAATGGTGTCATCTGCCAAAAGGCTCAACAGATTAATAAAGTCTAATGTCCATCAGTTAGGAATCCTCTGTAACAGCACACACACACACACACACACACACACACACACACACACACACACACAAACACACACTCACACACACAGACAGTATTTTCTCCAGGTCAGTGAGGGGTATTCAGGGCAGAGCACTGAGCCCACGTCACCAAGTGTCCCCTGTCTGTCCTCTGGGACATTTACACGTGTTGGGGTAGAACCGGGGCAGGGAGGGCAGTGGGTGACCCCGGGAACCTGGACTTCGTCCCGTTCTCACTGAGGTCAGGTAAAAAGAAACCACCGAGGCTCAGGTGGAATGTGTGCCCGCCGGCAGTCCGAGTGCGAGGGGAGGACACTGCTCCAGGGCGGCGTCCTCACATCCCCTCACAAGCTCGACAAGCTCGACACAATGTGTGTGTGTGTGTGTGTGTGTGCACTGATTTCCGTTATTTTCTGTTGTAGGACAAAATCATGACAATCATTGCTTCAGGTTTGTGTCCAAGTGCTTAGTACTGAGAAAAAAGTAACACAGAAACAGATAGATAGATGTACACTACACAAAGAGCTAACACAGTTCAAAATGAGTCTCTTGGGTGAGTTTAGTCAGCGTCCGACAAACAGGAAGTTGGAGCCAATGGCCACAGAAGACTGTACGTCACCCTGTCACGGCTCAGGTCACACTGGATGTGACAAAGTGAGACAGTCAACCCAGCAGTGTTTGTGTGTGTGTGTGTGTGTGAGAGAGAGAGAGAGAGAGAGAGAGAACGTGCAGGAGACTCACGTGCAGCGCCAGCCTCCGGTCTATCTTATGATGGTCGTTGATTTGAATCTTCATTGATCATCGATCGTCATCGTATCTTTTTCTTTTCGCCGATCACCAACCAGCAGACAGACGACTGACGAGAAATAAAGAACTGTCTGTTTGTCTTTTTGAAAAAAGCCTGATAGCACTGTCATCATGTAGACATTGTGGACGACATTCACAGAGTCAGTCGAGTACCAGGAGGAAACCCGTTGGCAGGCAGGGGCGGAATTACTCGGCGTGGGTTCTCTCTGGGTACACAAGTAGAGAGAGAGAAATACACAGTTAGACCCATCTGACAATCGTCACAATACTTTGTGTTGGTACGCAGGGAGGATTTACTGCTGACTCATCCATCTGCGATGTCTGACGAGCACTCAGGAAAGGTGAGAGCCGAGGGCCCCGACATCAATCAGATGGCGTTCAGATACACGATGGTGATGATGATGATGATGGCTCCGTGCCCTGTGGTGGCACTTGCAGCTCGGAGAAAGGTCACTCATCAGCTTCCTCTTCCTGACGGCGCCCGGAGCGACCTTTCGACCTTTCATTAGTCGGCACATCTTAGCTGGAGCCCGCGGGGTGTTCTTATTAATAACTACAGGAGACGCCTGACGTCCAATGACGCGTCCGGATGACGTCCTCGGTGGATGACGTCGGGGCTTTTTGGATCACCTGGACGACTCGAGTGGGTCACGTGACATGTGATGGCCTCCGATGAGGCAATCATTACAGAGGTCACAGCTCATGGACGCGTTCTAACGGAGATGTGGCTCCTTTTTGTAAACGACTGAATCGGTTACATATTTTAGATGCTTTGTAACTTGATTTTGTAAATATGATATGATTAAAATATAATGTAAATATGATCATTAAATATAATTTACTCTTTGGTGGGAAACTTCCGAACTAAAAATGATTTGTTATTGTCTTGTTGTTCCCACAGTATTTTTCTCTATCTAGACAGGTCCTCAGGTTTCTTCCATTTCTTCTGTTATAAAGGTCAAAGGTTACTGAATGCCAAGCCATCAGACAGGACAGGGTAAAAAAAAAAAAAGAAAGAGAAAGGTCAAAGGTCGGATGTTGCATTGTGCCATCTATGGGCTTTTTCAATGATACTGAACTGAATGGAAACCGACTCTAACTCAGGTTGGGTGGGGGCAGGAGGATCCAAACATCCACCTGCACATTCACACCAACATGTCCTGGAGTACACCAATGGGTATTTTTTGTAATGGATTCTTTCTGACGGCGTCGTAGCTCTTACTCACAGAGCAGCAGATACTACTCCCCCGCCCCCCCCACATTTGTGTCACGCGTTCGCTCTCATATTTAATAGAACCGGGTTGTGGTCAGTGAGCAGCCGTCACATTACACCGAGCAGGATGACGGGAAACATCAGACCAGGTATGTTGATACACACACATACACACACTTTTTTGAAAATGCAGAATAATGTATTGTTGTGTATTTTAATTTTCTTTTTATAATAGCAGTAGTTGTAGTACTTGTCGCTACATTCTAGCAGTATTTGTATATTTTTATCTTTTTTAAGATTTTACATGTTTGAAATAAAGAACTAATACTACTACTACAGCACACACACATCTTGTACTTGTATTTCCCACTGTGGGGGGCCATTCAGAAGTACTTGTTTTCTTCTCTACCTGTTGTTCTATGCCAGAGTATTTGCGTTGTGGGTCTGTGTGCAGCGATGTTGTGTTTCCATCTCTCCCAGCGTCTCGTGTGTGGGTGCTGCTGGCGTGTGTTTTGCTGTGCGGCAGAGGGGGTGCAGCACCCGTCTGCACCAACGCCCAGGCCGGGTGCCACGTCCTCCCTCTGGCCAACCTCTTCGACCGTGTCATCCAGCACTCGGCCAGGATGCACGGCATTTCAAACGACCTGCACGCCGAGTTTGTAAGTCAGACGTTCACGTACCATCACGTACTACGGAAATAATATACACTAATTCAAGTACGACGATGTGATGTTGAAGTTGTCCAATCTTTTAACGTCAAGTCATCAACGTACAACATCTACGTCATCTTCAGCCGTTCTACTATTTCATTCATCTGTTTGCGCTCTGCCCGCCGCTGACATTTAGACGACGCCTGACCTCTGAGCTCTGTCTTTTCAGGAACAGTACTTCCTGCCCAGTAAAAATCAAATTGGCCGGGTCGGTCGCAGCTGTCACACCTCCACCATCCTGACCCCAAACGGCAAAGAGAACGCTCAGAGAATGGCCGTGAGTTGACCTTTATGACACTGGATGCAGTGTCTGATTCGTACACACGGGCTGATGTCTGCTGATGAGGCTCTTCAGATCCATGTTTTATGTATAATTTCTACTTTACATCAAACGTACAAATGAAAAAATAAAGTAAAATAAAGATAATAATTAATCAAGATAAATAATATAAATAAAACATTAACTTAAAAAAAATGATGGCATAATTTACAACCACATCTTTTCTCCCTCCAGCGAGAAGAGCTGGTGGAGGTGATTCTGAAGCTCCTGGTAGCGTGGAAGGACCCTCTGTGGAATTTCCACCAGAGCATGGCCCATCACCACGACTTCAAAAACTTCAGCTCCAATAAAGCTCTGGAGATGAGCGACATGGTGCACGAGCTTCGCAAAGGTGTGGAGAAAGTGGCCGAGAAGGTACAGGAAGCACACGGTCCTTCTCATCATCTTACAGCCGTCAGGGCTTCGTGAGGAGGACGTCTGCAGCTGCTGCGTCATGTAGCCGACAGGCTCCACGTTGGCCTGCGCTTCCGTTAGAAATGACAGTGAAGCACGGATGACGTCGTCCTTACGTCACATGACATATTCTACCCACAGCGGTCGCCCCCCAGGTGACCTTTTGTTCAGATGGAACGAACACGTTCGTTTTCTGTAGTTTTAATGACGAACAAGAGACAGAAATAGACACTATGACAAACACAAGCGGTGAAAGTCTCCATCAGGAGTCCTATCTAAAACTAGAACTACCCTCAGAGCTCAGACCCCCTCCGGTCACATCATCTCCACCCGACATCATCATCTAATGAATTCACTGATCATCAAACAGGACTTTGTCTCTGATAGTCAAATAGTTATTAAAACAGTATTAAAATCAGTAGACACCTTGGTACACAAATCATGACCTCTGACCTCTAGTTTTTCTTTTTTATTTCAATAGTGAAACACTGGGGGGGCTCCAACCCCTGACCTTTGTGTTAACAGACAGACCCACTAACCACTGATCCACAGAGACAGTCCACTGCTGCTATTGTGGAGTTCTAGACATAGATGCTGAAAATGAGGAAGAATCCTTCAACAGATTCCTGGATCCAGATGGTTCTAGAACACCACCAACATAGATTAGATAGAGGGTTAGAACGATTAGATAGATGATGATGATGGTGTGTGTGTGTGTGTGTGTGTGTGTGTGTGTGTGCTCTCTGGTGCAGATGCAGATGCTGGGGTTAAGTAACTCCATCAGCGGCCTGGTGCCTCCAGAGGACTTCCTGCCGTCTGACAGCGGCGAATGGCGTCTGTTGAAAGACTATGACCTCCTCTACTGCTTCCGCCGAGACTCCAACAAAGTCCAGAACTACCTGAAGATCCTCAAGTGTCGCATCGTTCCAGAACACGGGTGCTAAGTGAAAGTAAAAAAAAAAGCTGGAAACGCTTGAGGTAGGAACTCCACGGACTCTGATGGAGGTCGTTCTCTCCACGCAGGATGTGGGACGTTCTGAGTGGAAATGCTGCCGGAGGCACAAAGACTTGAAATGTGACGTTTGCCGTGGAAACGTCAGCAGTTGGGTGTAAATACTGACCGACGTTTGCTCGGTGCATGTTAACGTATAACTACCACATAAAACATCTGAAGACATGCTGCTCGTGTTCTTTCCCCTCATTGACACACACACACACACGTTGTTTGGTATCAGTCCGTTCCACACACGGTCCAAGTTGGAATTCGAGCATCGAACAGGAAGTTGCTAAATCGTTTATCGTACATCTGCCTCGGACCTTGGTCCAACTCAGACGACTGTCTGTACCCAGTGTGCTTCCTGGAACAGGATCTGGTTTTGATCCAACCTGTGATTTGTTGCGCATGAGCCGAACAGAACAACTTTTAGGACCCAGAGTTTGAAACCTGATCCATATCTGATCGTGGGGCACATGTCCCGAACAGAACCGCTTTTTATTCAACAAAAAACATGAAGAGGCAAATAACAACCAGTGGGACATCCTCACCACTTCATCTCATGTCACCCTTACCCCACCAAAATAAACGAATAAATGCCATTTTCATTCTATCACTTGCAAAGTCCTAAATCCATAAATCTAGGATTTCAAATGACAAATCTTCATGTTTGCATGTTAAAATGAAATTAGGCCAAATTAGACATCCCAAAAAAAATATTAAAACTGTTTATGTATAAAATGGAAACTATTCTTAGACTAGATGTATTTCAGTCTGTCCTCTCATCTGTGTATTTTGCTCTCGACAGTAATAATTGTTCTATTTTCACATTATGACTATTGGTCGTCTTGACGTTTGAACAATAAAGTTATTTTAAAAAAGGCCCTCTGGCGTTCTGTTCTTGTATCCGTGGTACCAATTCAATGTTGTTCCAGAAAATGATGTTCCAGGAAACGCATTGGGTACCGACCGACCCGGGTTGAGAAGCCTAGATGGCAGCACCAGGAGGAAGGAAGTTACGTCACGTCACCGTGACACAGTGATTCACAAACTCAATAGTCCACGTTAAATGAAGGTGTGATTCTGTTTATTGAGCAACAACTTTAAAAAACAAAACTGTGCGCTACACTGACGAGTGACATCATGATGCTGCTGCTGCTATGGTGATGACCTCTGACCTCCCGGTGCTCTGCTCTACACATGACACGTGGACGGAGCCGTCCCTGCAACGCAAACAAACAAATGTAGGAGCAGGTCGCGTGGCGTGAGCGGAGATCAGGTCCTGACGGGGCGGACGTACCGTTTCATGGTCAGGACGGTGTCGACGGCGTGCTTCTCCTCGGTGGGCTGCAGCCCCCGCAGGACGACCTGCACAGAGCAATGACACGGTTCTTCAGTCACCCGGCTGTGTGAGCCGACGGGGTTCAGAGCGCTTTCCGTACCTTCGCCAGCTTCTCTGGCGGCTCGGCGGCGAAGCGCTGGTAGATCTCCACGCAGAGGGAGGAGAGCTGCCCCCCTCCGCTGAGGACATGATGTCTACGGGCCGGGAGGGGCGAACCGGACGGGAGGAGAACGGTGAACACCTCCGCTCCAGAGTCGTCCAGCTCCTGCACGCGTGCACACAAGCGCACCTGCTTGTCGGTGAACGCTGATGAGGACGTGCGCGTCCAACAGACGTGGACCTTCCTACACCGCCGTGAGCGTTTCTACGACCAACGGGTTGGTTTTTTCCCCCGGTTCTCAGTGTTTTTCTTTGTTTTCTTCAAGCTACAGCAACTGAAAGTGATCTGGTGACCGCACTAACTACAACAAGATCTCCATCCTTTTCTGTTCGGTTCAATTTTCTCAACCAACACAGAGCTGGGAAAGTCACATGACCAAAGGCGTCAGTGTGGTTTGGTACATATTAGGAACTTGCTCCTTCTCACACATGATTGAACATCTGTTGAGTTACATTTCTGGAGAGGTGACAGGCTACGTCCAACCCGACACCGTCGGTTTGACGCAGAAGCACCAACGGGATGTCAAGGTGACAAATACCTTCACGAGTATGTCAGAGGCAGAGACATCTCCCACGAAGGACTCTTCCTGCTGGGGAAGAAGCTCTCTGCCGACCAGTAAACCTGCTTCTAGGGCTGCTCCCACGGCGATGACCTCATCGGGTGGCGCCGAGCTCAGCAGCTCCACATCAGGAAACAGCTCCCGGATCATCTGCTGCAGACGAGGGATCCGGGCTGAGCCGCCGCACAGAACCACCTGAAAGGCACGGCTGCCGTCAAACGGTGGCTCACACACGTCTGGGCTGATTCCCCCACTGACTCTGTGAATGTAGACGTTCTCTATTCAAACAGCCCTTGACAACAACCTTTTCTATGAACCGGAAGGGTTGTACAAAAAATACATAAAATACATAAAAGAAGTAAAAATAAGTAAGTATCACTTAGTACTGGGTATTAAAAGCCGTTCTAAATAAATATGTTTTTAGGGAGGTTTGTTAGACTTGAAGACTTTACTGGACTGTTATTTGTAACAAAAAAAATAGTTTCATGACTTAATTCTTGTTATGTGGAAAGAGACACACAATAGAACAGAGTAGAGCTCCCATTAAAATAAATAGAATCACATATTTACACAGGCACACATTAAATACAACAACAACGGTCAATTAAAAGCAAACGGCTGTGGAAACTGCTCCATACCTTGTTTATGTCCCCAGTGGAAAGCCCCGCCCCCTCCAGCAGGTGCCTGATTGGCTGAATGCTTTTGTTGAAGAGTGATGAGCAGAGCAGCTCAAACCGAGCTCTGAGGAGACAAAAACGCCCCCGCCAGGTTAGTTGTCTACAACTTGTACGTACATTGTGTACATTCCACATTGTGCACAGAGGCAGAGCGGGGGTGTTGGAGGGGTTCCAGCTGGCGTACGTGACGGTTTTGTTGTTCAGAGATATGACTCTGTTGTTACAGCAATTCGGCAAATCTTTAAAAATATCCATTTTCCCTTTTTATTTCAACAAAATTATTTACAAAACCAACAAACTATATGTTAAATATCTTTTTAATGTTACTTTTCTTGAGATGCTCCTTCCTGCGAGTGTTTACCTACCTGGAGATGTTGCATTCAAAGTCCATGCCGTCGTGCAGCGAGTCCACAAAGCAGTTGGCTGATCCCAGGGAGGACAGCGAGTGTTTGGCCATGTCTGCTCCGTTCATCAGCTTCAGCATCGCCCGAGCGTTGCTGCTCACGTCATGCTTGTATGTGCTGCACATGACAAGACGGAGGAAGGTGAGGACGGAGGTGGTGGTGGGGATTACAGCGCGATGGAACCTCCGTAGCTACCGTTTGAACTCGGTGGCGAGGTGCTGGGCCAACGCCTGCGTGAAGCTCTCGCCTCCGATGCTGTGATCAGTGTGTGTGCTCAGAACCCGGAACATTCCTCCATTGACCTGCAGCGCGGTCACACTCAGAGACGTCCCGCCCAGTTTGTACACCAGCACATGACTGTCAACACAGACGGGGGAACTTCAACCAATCAAATCTCCATGGCACTTTAC
>CAAKHB010001177.1:11156-35987 GCA_901007665.1 Aeoliscus strigatus
CACTCTAGAGGCAGAAAAAAGAAATGAAAAGGTTAACACTATATCCAATTATAATTAAATACAGGATTAAAAAGTAAGAAGAAACTCAAACTGTGAAATGTTGAAGACAAAGCAACAAATGCTAAAATGCTCAGTTTTGAATAAATGATGTTCAATGTTCAAAGGAAAAATGTTCTGAAATGAAAAAAAAAAAATCAGACGTTCAACTGAAAAAAGTTCAACTATAGACTGACTATACTTTTCTTAGAGAATGAATGAACGGCTGAGGTGACGCTGGGGCTGTACCTCTTCCCAGCAGACGAGTCCTGTCCGATGTCGTAGGCTAGAAGAGCGGCAGCGGGTTCATGGATCAGCCTCAGGACGTGGAACCCTGCGGCTTCTGCTGCCTCCCTGGTGGGACAAGACGCTGGATGACGCTGATGTTTGGAAGGGAACACTCGACAGCAGCGGTACGTTTGTGAGGAACGTGACGGGGGCAAACCTCAGCGCTCGCTTCTGAGCGTGTGCAAACTCAAAGGGGACGGTGATGACGGCGTCGACGATGTCAGAGCTGAGAGCAGACTGAGCAGTTTCTGTGGAAACACACACGAGACTTGTGTGTTGGGTTGCGTGCTTTTGATTTTCAGGCAGGTTTGAAGGCTCTTTGTGGGTGCATTGCAGTGGGATGCACAGCGCACATACAAAATGGTTTGAATACATGTGTGCACCAGTTATTGTGTTGTGGGGACATAAATGTGCTTCTTTGGTCAGATTACGACCATGTGCCCTTGTTTTTATTACTCTTCAGTTAAGATGGAGGGAGGGTTTAATGATGGCTGGGTTAAGGTATAGGTAAGATAAGGGAAATGCAGATGGTGAGTGGGTGAGGGAGGTAGTGACTGAATGCCAATCACGGTCGGGTTCTCTGCAGTCGTGGAAACAAAGCGCTACCTTTCATTTTGCGGAAGATGAGTTTTGCAACATCCTCTGGAGCAACATACTGCTGATGGTCTCCAGCAGTGATCTCATAAAACGGCTTCTCTCCTCGGTTCACCACCTGAACACACAAACGATTACTCATCTGGGACGGCAGCGTGACAGCAGACAATGCAGATTTTAGACGGTAAGGCAAAAGAAAAAAAAATCACCTGACACTTGGTCTCTGATTTGTGAGTTTGCGTCTCTGAATCGTTGAAGCTGTTCATTTAGTTGCAGAGAAAGGTAGAAAGCAAATGGTTTGTTTGTGGAGAAACAACATATCTGTCATACTTTTCAATGACTTGTACACCACTTGTCTACCACGGAATGTGTTGTTTATCACTCATCTTTTTTTCCTATGTGCGATGCTGAAACTGCAATGCACAAAACTTGGGTTTTCAACTAAAAATGTTAGGAACTGTCATCTGCTCCAAGTAAAACATGCAGGTGGCCACCAAATTTCAACGACTGACAATTCTGAGTCTGAACATCACAATTCCATCACTGCATGACGTATCATCACAACACCCTGTCAAAGGGTGTTGACTTGTCTTTCTAGGATAATCAAGCAAGAATAACATTTATCACCTTCTCCCGAGCACTTGCTTCACTTTAACGACGGTGTTGGCAGCATTGCGAACCCGTCCTTGCTTTGCCGCGATACCTACAATCTGCAGAATATTCATGTTGAACAAGTGACGATATAAACACATATAAGACAAGAACTAGCATGCACCAGCCACAGTAAGGTACACACTCAGATTGAACTTTGACCTTTACATCATATACCTGTTCACTGTCTCTGTAGGCTACAATAGCTGGAGTCACTCTGTCTCCTGCATCATTAGCAACCACATCTGCACGGCCATCCTTTGGAGAGAGAGAGAGAGAGAGAGAGAGAGATGAATAATTACACATCAAGCATCTGAGCGATGCTATTTAAAATTCAGTTGTGTATATGTATTATCATGTCAAGATCTACGGTTAAACATCTTTCATGCACTGATTCACTGAAGGTAACTGACTTCTGCAACAAACTACTGTGAACTGTCTGGTATAACGTCACAGGTACGCAAATACCACAGGAAAGCTTGTTTCGCGACTGGGCACCCCAACATCTGTACTCACAAGTCAACTAGTTAACATTAATTCACTGTAACGCTAGCATATATTAACTCACAATGACCAGCTAGCATTCGTCAATTAAGTACTCTACAGACAGCTTATGTCCATTCACTGTACAGCTAGCATAATCACTGAGTTAGCACAGCGTTTGTTACCACCAGCGCCGTTTCCGGAGCGTTTGAGATAAACTCCACATTAATACCGATCCGGTAGACAATGCGAGGGCCAGACCCACAAATATTTCCCAGAACCCACCTTAAATATCGCTACACATGCACATGTGTAACCGAAATGTATCCCAATGGCAGCCATGATGGAAGAATTGTTTCGTCACATGGCCCGCCCAGACAACATTTCTTTTTCCGGGGGGGACTATCAGAATAAAAGCATGCTGTATCGCGAACAGATCCGGAAGTACTTCATTGGTTCCCAGGGAAAAAATAGATATTTGAACCTCCTTCCCCGTGTTGCTTGGTTTAGACCTGTCATAACCACTTAACATTACTGACTAGACTAATTTATGCTTACTCCCACTGACCCACAATGTGAACAAACAGGCATCTTATATATTTTCGTAAACTCTGTCACACTAATTTAAAGTTTAGGAACTTGTGTTGTTTCACTGATATGCAAACTTATGTTTACTTAATCCAACACATGCTCACCTCTCAGTCTACAAGTCTGACTGAGACTAAAATCCTGTTGCCATCAACTCCACGGATGAAGCCGCTGGTACCAACTGATGTGTCATTCCATTTCTGGTCCATCACTTCAATCTGTACCTGCATCATTATGGTGACCTGAACATTAGAGAACCACTCATGGACTGGCAGGAAGGTAGCGTCTCAGAGCGAGATCAAACGTGCTGAGCAGTTACCAGGACGGGATATATTATAAACTATGTATTATTGTTTATTAAAAGCTATATATTTTTAAAGAATACCACCTCCACAGTGCGTTTAGAGAACAGAGAATAGCACATAGCACATAGAATGAAAGTGTAGTGTCTCCTGAAAACAATTATAGGTAGTGTGAATTGCTGCTGTAATTTGTGTGTGTGTTGCAATTCCAATGTGACCAGATGAGATGTCGGTATTCTGCTAATTTTCACCCAGTTGACCTCTAAAGGTCAAGAATATGTGAATATGTAAAATAAACATACTCAAATGATGCAACCACATGAATATCTCAGATTGTTTATTTTTTTCATTTAAATTCCTGTGGAGTGTGAGAAACCAGGATACCTGGGTACCTACAAGGAGATTGACTATTCATCAGTGCTTCCAGTTTGCTAGTTCATTTTCCTTTCCTCCTGTCAGACTGTCTTCCATCCCATGTATGGGTCCGTCAGAGGAAGCTCCAGGGGGCTGATTACTTAGTCCACCTTAGGCCGTAGTGGCCTCAAATGGAGTGATTCTTCAGGAGTTACAGAGTCCCTAAACCGTCATCACTGGTGTCATCTGCATTATCTCTTACAACTCTGTCAGCAGGCACACAAACTGTACCTGGTTTAGAAGTTACACATTTAACCTCACCGTAACTGTCTTCTGAGAAGGTAGATGTGGCATCATCGTATGTAACTCTTTCAGTAGGTACAGGGAGTCCATCTGGTTTAGAAGTTACATGTTCAGACAATACCTCATTGTTGCTGTCTTCTGAGAAGGTGGATCTATTATCAGCAGGTACACAAATTGCACCAGGTTTAGAGGTTACATGTGCTGACAAAGCCTCATCACCACGGTTATCTGAGAAGGTAGTTGCGCTATCATGTGTAACTCGGTCAGCAGGTAAAGGAACAGCAAGTTGTATAGAAGTTTTGTGTTCAGACATATCCTCATCGCTGCTTTTATCGGAGGAGGTCGATGCTGCGTCATCTTGGTGGTAACACATTGATCCATTTAGAGGTGGTAAAGAGGAACATCCTGGAATGTAGAGTCTCATCATTTCAAGGTTTTTCTTGCGTTGAGTCTCAATCTTCAGGTGTGTCATTGTAAGAAACTGACTCCTCAGAGCTTGTTTCGGAGTGATTCTATCGTGACAATCCAGCTCCAGCATAGTTTTCAGGAGCTCCACTAATGCCCATATTTCTCTTTTTTCTGTTTTGTCTTTCATAGATACTTTATAAAACTTCCTAATATCATCCAGACAGGTGAGCTCATTGGCTAAACAGTCCTCCTGAATGACTGGTTGGCCTGTGGTCCATTCGTATTCTTCTGGTGTTTTCAGCCTCCACCGCCTTTCGTCTTTGATGAAAAACTCTTCTGTGTTGATTCCATGATTCAGAAGGTAGTCATCCGGCTGGCCCAGCAGCTTCACGACAGCTCTCATCCAACTATATCTGCATGTCCATGGAAACAGATTCTTTCCCAGGTATATGTTTGCCATGACACAACCCAGTGACCACGTATCTGCTGGTGTATTTGTTGGGAGGCCCAACATCATTTCTGGAGATTTGGAAGGTGAAGCCTGAAGAAACATGTTGGACCCTGTCGGGGGAATATAAGAGCTGAAGTCTGTCAGTCTGACCTTGAGGGGACACCGTTCCGGGTCGACGAGCTTGATGCCATCTAGACTGATGTCTCCATGAATGATCGAGTTTTCCTTTAGGATTTGTAGACTCTCAAAAAGCTGTCGCATCACAACCCGAATTTGACAAAAAGACAGAGGGCGTCTGACCTGCAGGAACTCATTCAGGCTCAGGTTGAGCAGCTGAACGACCACAAACAAGTTGGAACCATATCTTCTGTCATGGCAGTATTCATAAACCTGCTGAAAGTGTTCTTTGTCAGCATGACTTGCATCATATAGCTTATCAAGCTCTGTGGGGCAAACACTGCCCTTAGGGACGATTTTGATCTCAACCAATCTCTTGCGCTTTAAATCCATACCATGGTAAACTCTCATGTTTCCATCTTCTGTTTTCCATTTTTCGACATGGATTACCTTATAATCACTGTGAAAGCCACGGATGACATCGCCATACATCAGCTTTAGTGGTTTTCCCGTTATCACACTTCTGACTTGAGAAAAGCTGAAGAGCATTTTGAATAAACTGTTAAACCTCTTGCTTGTCTTCCACTATGAATATGTTCTTGACTGTTCCTGCTTCCGTCAATGCTCTGTTCTATAAACTGGCATCAGGGCATGCCTTTGATGCGCCATCACGCCTTAGATGTGTCCTTACGCCTTAGATGCGCTGTCACATTGTATGTCTTGCTCGTGAGGCGCACTACCCACTGACACATAACATCTTAATGTCCGACTCAAACGGTGATGAGCATCTGTCAGGAATGTATGTGATCAGAATATTCCTGCTGCTGAAAATAATCAAGGTTGGTTCCAATGCACAGTTGAAGTCAACACTGCCTTAATTGCTAAAGACTAAATGCAAAGGTAAAATAAACTGACTCAAATGTTGCAACCACATGAATATCATAGATCTTTTTTTTCAGCTTAAATAAAGTATGTGTTTATTTTTTCCTGTGGAGTGGGAAAAACCATAGGGCCTAGAGAAAACCCACACAAGGAACTTGCCTATTGATCATTACTTCCTGTTTGCTAGTTCTTATTGCTTCCACGTCAGGCTGCTTGTCCTCTAACCTCAAATGTAATGCTTTTCTTGAGGTTAAAGGAGAGAATGGAATTTGTGATTCAGGTTTTGATTCTCTTGGAGTTACAGGGCCCCCCAACTGTCATCACTGCTTTCATCTGAGGAGGTCGATGCTGCGTCATCTTGGTGGAAACCCTTTGATTCATTTAAAGGCGTTAAAGAGGAACATCCTGGAATGTAGAGTCTCATCATTTCAAGGTTTTTCTTGTGTTGAGCCTCTATGTTCAGATGTGTCATTTTAAGAAACGGACTCCTCAGAGCTTGTTTCGGAGTGATCCTGTCTTTACAATGCAGCTCCAGCATACTTCTCAGGAGTTCCACAAATGCCCACCTTTCCCTTCTTTCTGTTTCATCTTTCTTTGAGAGTTTGTAAAACTTCCTAATATCGCACAGGCAGGTGAGCTCATTGGCTAAACAGTCCTCGTGAACGATTGGGCGGCCTGTTGTCCATTCGTATTCTGCTGGTGTTTTCAGCCTCCACCGCCTCTTGTCTTTGATGAAAAACTCTTGTGTGTTGATTCCATGATTCAGAAGGTAGTCATCCGGCTGGCCCAGCAGCTTCACGACGGCTCTCATCCAACTGTATCTGCACGTCCATGGAAACAGATTCTTTCCGAGGTATATGTTTGCCATGACACAACCCAGTGACCACATATCTACTGCTGTATTTGTTGGGAGGCCCAACATCATTTCTGGAGATTTGGAAGGTGAAGCCTGAAGAAACATGTTGAACCTTGTTGGGGGACTATAAGAGCTGAAGTCTGTCAATCTGACCTTGAGGAACAGTTCTGGGTTGTCTAGCTTGATGCCGTCTAGACTGATGTCTCCATGAATGATCCTTTTTTCCTTTAGGATTTGCAGACTCTCAAAAAGCTGTCGCATCACAACTCGAATTTCACAAAAAGACAGGAGGGGTCTGATCTGCAAGAATTCCTTCAAGCTCAAGCTGAGTGACTCAACCACCAGAAACCTGTTGGAACCATATCTTCTGTCTTGGCAGTATTCCAAAACCTGCTGAAAGTGTTCTTTGTCAATGTGACTTGCATGATGAAGCTTATCAAGCTCTGTGGGGCAAACACTGTCCTTAGGGACAATTTTGATCTCAATCAGCCTCTTGTGTTTCAAATCCATACCATGGTAAACTCTTATGTTTCCGCCCATTTTCCGTTTTTCTACATGGATTACCCTATAATCACTGTGAAAACCATGGATGACATCACCACGTCTCAGCTTTAGTGGTTTTCTAGTTATCACACTTCTGACTTGTGAAGATCTGAGGACCATTTGTAATGAATTGTTTAACTTCTCGCCTATTTTCAAGTATGAATACATATCCATTCTCTGGCAGTTCTTGACTGTTTTCTCCGTGCTCCTTTTTATAAATAGGCATTGTGCAATGCCTTAGATGCATCATCACGCCTTAGATGAGTCATCACACCTTAGATGCGCCATAACAGCCAAAAAAAGCCTAAGAAGCAGCATCACGCTATTGAATCATCACGTTCTTTAGTAGATGGGCGCACTACCCATTAACGTATGTTATGATGTCAGCAAGTGTTGCTAAATATTGCTAATCCCACATGAAGGCAGTAATATACATGTATGGGTGAATGAAAACCAGTTTGACAGTTTCATGTGTGCATTTGGAATTTTTTTTATCGTTTTCATGAGTGCCAATCACATACACCCACAAGCAGGACAATTAAGAATGCTATCCTAGCAGCTAAGCTAACACTTGTGTAGCTAGATAGCAAGAGAAGGTAGATGCGTACATGCTGTGTCTTCATGATTAACTGTCAGCAGGTACACAAACTGCACCGGGTTAAGTTGTTGCAGGGTCAGATAAAGCCCCATCACTGTGGTCTTCTGAGAAGGTAGATGTGGCATCATCGTGAATAACTCTGTCAGTAGGTACAGGGAGTCCATCTGGTTTAGAAGTTTCAGGTTCAGACAAAGCCTCATCGCTGTGGCCATCTGAGAGGGTAGATGTGGCATCATCATGTGGAACTCTGTCAGTAGGTACAGGGAGTCCATCTGGTTTAGAAGTTTCAGGCTCAGACAAAGCCTCATCGCTGTGGCCATCTGAGAGGTTAGATGTGGTGTCATCGTGTGGAATTCTGTCAGCAGGTACAGGAAGTCCATCTGGTCTAGAAGTTTCAGGCTCAGATAAAGCTGCATCACCACAGCCTTCTGAGTAGGTAGATGTGGCATCATCATGTATAACTCTTTCAGCAGGTAAAGGAAGTCCATCTTGTTTAGTAGTTACGTGTTCACACAAAGTCTCATCACTGCTTTCATCTGAGAGGATTGATGATGTGTCATCTTGGAGGTGACACATTGATCCATTCCAATTCGTGAAAGAGGAGCTTCCTGGAATGTGCAGCTTCATCATTTCAAGGTTTTTCTGGTGTTGAGACTCAATCTTCAGATGTATCAAGTGTCGAGACTGAAACATCAGCGCTTGTTTTGGAGGGATTCTGTGTTTACAATCCAGTTCCAGCATCGTTTTCAGGAGTTCCACAAATGCCCATCTTTCTCTTTTTTCTGTCTCATCTAGCCTTGAGACTCTATGAAACATTCTAATATCATCTAGACAGGTGAGCTCATTGGCTACACAATCCTCGTGAATGATTGGGCAGCCTGTTGTCGATTCATATTCTTCTGGTGTTTTCAGCCTCCAACACCTTTTGGTTTTGATGAAAAACTCTTCTGTGTTGATTGCATCATGCAGCAGGTCATCCTCTGGCTGGCCCAGCAGCTTCACGACGGCTTTCATCCAGCTATATCTGCACTTCTGTGGGAACAGATTCTTTCCCATGTACAAGGTTGCCATGACACAACCCAGTGACCACATATCTGCTGATGTATTTGTTGGGAGGCCCAACAGCATTTCTGGAGATTTGGAAGATGAAGCCCAAAGAAACATGTTGAACCCTGTGAGGGGAACGTCAGAGCTGAAGTCTGTCAATCGGACCTTGAGGGGACACCGTTCCGGGTCAACTAGCTTGATGCTGTCTAGACTGATGTCTCCGTGAACAACCCAGTTTTCCTTTAGGATTTGCAGACTCTCAAAAAGCTGTCGCATCACAAATCGAATTTCACTAAAAGACAGAGGGGGTCTGACCTGCAGGAACTCTTTCAGGCTCATGCTGAGTGACTCAACCACTACAAATCTGTTGGAACCATATCTTTTGTCGGGGCAGTTTTCCAAAACCTGCTGAAAGTGTTCTTTGTCAACACCACATACACTAAGTAGTTTATCAAAGCCTTTGGGCAATTGTGTATCTTTAGGGATTATTTTGATGTCAACCATTCTCTTGTGTTTCAAATCCATACCATGATAATCTCTCATCTTTCCTTCTGTTTTCTCTTTCTTGACACAGATTACCTTATAATCACTGTGACAACCACGTATGACATCACCACGCAACAGTTTCAGTGGTGTTCTAGTTATCACACTTATAAGTTGGGAAAAACTTATCAGCATTTTGAATTATTTGTTTAACTCGTATGTATGTCATCTTGACAGTTCCTGTTCTCATCTGTGTTCCTTTTTATAAACAGGTGTCACGGAAGACCTTAGATGCACCATCACACCTTGGAGGCGCCATCACACCTTAGATGCACCATCATACCTTAGATACACCATCATGGCTTGGATGTGCCATCACCCCTTAAGATGAACCACCACACCTTAGATGCCATCACCATGATATGGTTGTGAATCTTGGCCCAGAGAAATCCAGAGGCATGCTGTTCTTTTACACGTTCACTGGCTGTGATAATGTGCCAACTTTTCGTGGTAAAGGCAAGAAAACTGCATGGCAAGCATGAGAGGTTTGCCTTGAAGTTTGCCCTGTCTTCAAAAAGCTCAGTCAATACCCGCCTACCATAGAAGATGCAGACATCAACATCCTTGAGAAGTTATCATCATCATATATGACAAGCACAGTACCACAGGGAATGTTGATGAGGCAAGAATGGACTTGTTTGCTTGGAAGCAAAAGTCATACGATGCCATTCCACCGACAAGCGAATCCCTCGTTCAGCATGTGTAATGGTCTGCCTTCCAAGCTGCCAACAAATGGTGCCAGGCAACAGTGTGTACAATGCAAACTGAAATCCCTGCCAACTAGGGCTGACAAAAAGATGGGCAGTTCTCTGGACAACCCTTCCACGCATTGTTCAGACTTGTGAGCAGTTGACAAAACGTGGCTGCAAGACTGAATGCCGAGGACGATGCAAATTCCATCGCTTTGGCCTGAAGTGAAGACACTTGTGTGCTTGCAAATGTGAGGACTAAAAGAATATAACAGCCAAGTTTGAGGTGAATGTTTGAGTTGGTTATTTGTATAATTATTATTATTTAAGTTATGTTGATTCAAGTTCTGAATCGTAAAAATGCAGCCTATGTTTTGACACCTTTTCTGTGTTTTATACTGTTATCCAGAAATGAATAAAAATAATTATATAGATATATACGTGTACAAAAAAATAATAAAAACATTGGGAGAGACAAAGACAGCCTCTATGTGGCCTCCTCTACAAGTAACTTACAGGTCCAAAAGCCAAAAGTGAATGTAATGTCTTTAAGACAAATGCTCAATCATTTTGGTTATTTGGTGGTCATTGTAAAAATATATCTACATCTTCTAGCAGAGCTGAAATTCAATATGCACAGTTTACGGTCATACCACGTCTCTGCATTGGCTGGTCACGTACCTAGACATCAAAAATATCATTTTTTTCATTAAATTCCCATCGTATCATAATATTCAATAATTTTATTTTCTAGATGCAGAATTCATCAGAAGTCATCAGAATAGGATTATTCAAAATATACTAGTTCACACAGTTTAAAACCACTTTGAATGGTGGCCATCTTTAAAAATGGTGGCCATTTTATTTTTTTCAAGCGGGTAAAGTACTTTTCTGAGCGGGTCCCAAAGCACTTGTGTGCCAAATTTCGTGCTTGGATCACAAAGTGAAGGGTTTCAGTAATCTGCTCCACGACGACTCCTGATGATCAAACTGAATAGTAGTTTAATTTTGATGTATATATGTTGGCATTTGCCAATGTGTGTAGTGGCCATTTGTCCAATTATTAAATCAAAATAAGACCACCTCTGTATCAAGGGTGTGTTGTTGCGGGTGAAAGAAGGTAAATGTCCAGTTTAGATCACTGATTCATGTGATTTATTTAATCCAAAAAGTAAATATCTGACAAACAAGAGAAAAAAACCTTTACTGCGATTCAATCATGGAGGGTATTTGCCTTTATCTACCCATTATGTTCCTCTCCACTGTAACTGTGGCAGAAGATGAACAAGACATCCAGAGGCAGCTTAGTCATCACAGGCAGACGAATTATCTGAGAATGTAGATTCAGTCTAAATGACAGGAGATACACGAACAACATCTGGAGGCTGCATCTTATTGGTGGTAACTCATTGTTCCATTTAAACTTGGAACATCCAGGTTTTTGTGTCTAGTCTCAATCTTCAGATTTCATTTCAAGAAACTTGCTGTTCAGAGCTTGTTTCGGAGTGATTCTGTGGTTACGATTGGGTTCTAGCATCATTTTCAGGAGGTCCACAAACGCCCCTCTCTCTATCTTCTCTGTTTCGTCTGTCATGGAGACTTTATAAAAATTCTGAATATCATCCAGACAGGTGAGCTCACTGGCTAAGCAATCCTCCTGAATGATTGGGCGGCCTGTTGTTTGTTTGTATTCTGCTGGTGTTTTCAGCCTCCATCGCCTTTTGTCTTTGATGAAAAACTCTTCAGTGTTGTTTCCATGATTCAGAAGGTAGTCGTCCAGCTGTCCCAGCAGCCTCACAATGGCTTTCATACAGCTATATCTGCACTTTCGTGGAAACAGATTCTTTCCCAGGTACAAGTGTGCCATGACACAACCCAGTGACCACATATCTACTGCTGTATTTGTTGGGAGGCCCAACACCATTTCTGGAGATTTGGAAGATGTAGTCTGAAGAAACATGTTGGACCCTGTTGGGGGACTATAAGAGCTGAAGTCTGTCAGTCTGACCTTGAGGGGACACAGTTCTGCATCGACTAGCTTGATGCTGTCTACACTGATGTCTCCATGAATGATCCTTTTTTCCTTTAGGATTTGCAGACTCTCAAAAAGCTGTCGCATCAAAACTTGAATTTCACAAAAAGACAGAGGGGGTCTGACCTGCAGGAAGTCATTCAAGCTTAGGCCGAGCTTCTCAACCACCACAAACCTGTTGGAACCATATCTTCTGTCACGGCAGTATTCATAAACTTGTTGAAAGTGTTCTTTGTCCTCATGACTTGCCTCACATAGCTTATCAACCGTTGTGTGCTGAACAACATCCATGGGGACTATTTTGATCTCAACCAGTCTCTTGCGTTTCAAATCCACACCATGGTAAGCTCTTATTTTTCCTTGTTCTGTTTTCCATTTTTCGACATGCATTACCTTATAATCACTGTGAAAACCATGGATGACATCGCCACGCCTCAACTTTAGCGGTTTCCCAGTTATCACACTTCTGACTCGTGAAAAACTTACGAACATTTTCATCGTTCCTGTTTCATTAGTGCTCCTTTTTATGATCTGGCTTCACGGAACACCTTAGATGTGTCATCACGCCTTAGATGCACCATCACATCTTAGTGCATCAGTGTCTCTTTGGCAGTCGGGTACACTACCCACTAATGTCTTGATGACACACAAGTGTCACTAAACATGACATGTAGACAGTAATATACTGTAAGTGTATGCATGAATGAAAGCTAATTTCCAAGTCTTCAAATTATATACAAACTTCATGATCCTGTGCAATATCCTGCGTTTACACACGTATTATATTTAAAGAATCTAAGAATTTAAAAAAATCTTGAAAGATGTATTTTCTTGTTCACCTATCCTGATGAGGACATTGAGCGGTAAAGTTGTGAATTTCTTGTGCAACAGCATCAGACTGAAACAATATGTTCCAAACAATATTTATTGCAGCCGTTCATGGTAAGTCATAAATGCTTTCACTGCACTCACAGAGAGTACCATTAGCACCAAAATGCCTATTGACCCAATCACAATGGATATCATAGTCACACGCTCTGTCCCTGAAACGAGAATAGAGGTTTGAGGTAGTACCACAAGTATTTCATTTCCAAGTCTAAGCTGTTTAAGAGCTCAATCACAACAGGCTACAAACTCACAGGAGGATGACCGAACTCCTAGCTCCACCATGCTGACAACCAGAGGTCCAGCAGACACAACAGCAGTTTTCCTCTTTGTGGCCTGGTTGACTTTCCTCTTGGTGCGCTGATGGCCGTTGCAATTCTACCAGTGGAACAGAACAATGGTCCGGGAGTGAGTGGCCATTCCGATGAAAGTTACGACACCGTACTATTCCCCTTGATAACGAAACAGTTTTGTGTACAAGTCATTGAAATGAACACAAAAAACCAACGTGATTGAAAAAACAAAAACAGTAAAACACTGTTTATACTGACAGATAATTGTGCTACTGTCGTCATCTTGGATTCTGACTTGGACATCGGTCCAACTCAAAGATCCCAGTTAGGAGGGTGTTCAGACTGCAGCTTGGAAAACGACTTTAATTCCAACTTGGACAGCAAGTGGAAACCACTGTGAAGACTATTATTCCCCTCTCTACTGAAAGCACACAACCCTTTCTTTACCTTTGTACAGTCTTCTTCACGCCCACATATGTTGGCCAAGCAGTGGAAGTAGAGGGGCAAAGCTTTGGGCATGTGGAACATCTGAAGTGAGAATCTGCTTCTTCGTGCCAGGCCATTCACAGAGAGCCAATGAAATGTGTCGTCAGTGGGACAACTGGAGACAGGTAGCGACCAACTCATTATCCGCAGTGATAGGATATCGATGAAACAGCTGGGCAGTCAAGCCACCAGATGCCCAACATTTCAAAAGCTCACCCACCCATCCTGAAGGAAAATCCCCTGGACTTCATCATGCGGGTCGCCGCTCTCGGTAGCCCAGCATGACTCCACCTGCAGGAGGACGTCAGAGGCAAAGGAGTTGTTGGTCTGCAGGGCCACCTGGAAGAACAGGGTGTCCTCCAGCCCCAGCGTTTGAGCATACGTGTAGCTGTCGCTGTAAGACACGTCGTCGTACAAGCTCATGGACACGACCAGCGCCAGCGAGGCATTGAACTCCACGAGGGAGAGTGAGGACAGCCTACAAGACAATGGGTAGAATGCCATCAGGACTGTACAGTACTGGTACTTTGTTTAGTCGGGTCGGGCTTACCATTCCATATCTAGGCTGATGTGAGCCTTGTAGGTATAATGCAGCGGGTAGACACACTTCCAGACAACTTTCAGATCCCATCGGCTGATGGTTTGCTTCTTGTTCAGAGTCACATTGAATGTGTTTTTAAACTCAATGTGTGTTGAGTTCACCTGAGCAAACAAACATGGTCCAGTCAAATGATTCCTGCTATAAAACATGCAAAATTTCCACGTTAAATAAATAAGTAGTAGTTTCTGCAGTACCAACGCAGCACTAATCCATTTTATGGGGGGGGTGGAGTTAGCCATGTTCATTAGGGGAGAGGTGGGGCTATGGCTCCCTCGCTTCAGAAAAGATGCGTATAGGTTGTACACAGGCAAACATAACGGTGGACACGGTTTCAGGAACGATCGCATTCCAGGCTTCAAAACATGCGTGTGGAAGAAACATCCATACAATAAACAATGTTCTGCATGTACAGTCCTGACACGAGGGGCAGAATATTTGGAACACCATTCAATATAATGCATCGCATTACGCCACTACCTCCAGTACAAGTTCAGTAAGAACAGACGAATAGTGATGTAATTATGTGGCCAGTGAGTGTATCAAGTCCACTGTAGGGTTTCTCACCCGCATCTCTGTTCCACAGTGAGAAGCATTTCGCGACGTGTGGAACAGGTAGAAGAGCTCATTCTCCTCCACCTTGCATCTCCCATCGTTCAGCAACACATCAACCTGACCTCCCACGTAAGAGGTCAAGTAGGGTTTTGCTATTCCACCACTCATGACTTTATTCCGACACTGACTGAAGAGGCCTTTCTCTGTTGGAAACGAGGACGGGTCACAGTGAGCAGGATTCTAACTGCCGCAGATGACGCTGACAACAATAAAACAAAAAACAATGCAATGAACAGAATTCACTGAAAGTACCGTTGCAGACGGGAGCTGCGGACGCGGGCTGCTGAAGGACAGAGCTCACGTCGTAGTAGCCCCGTTGACACACACAGGTGAAGGAGCCCAGAGTGTTGATGCACAGGGCGTTATGGGGACACGGTGTTTTCCTGGCCGACGCGCACAGGTCAGGACCTGACAAGACAAAATCCACGGTGACCTGAACGGACTCAACGGCCGAGCACCTACATGATCTGACACCCACCGTCCCAATGAATGATCCCATCTCTAACTGTGACGTCTGTTGCATTCAGGGATCGGATGTAAGCCAGCTGCTCATCAGCCGGCAGCACTGTTCCGGAAGCGTCAAAGGACATCAACAGAAATTCTGTTTGGTGCGGATCGACCACAGGTTCAAAGGTGGCCAGTTCAACACGAACGGGCTGGTCGAAGCCCTTCAGGAGCTCCTGCAGCTGGAGGGGAAACACGGGGTGGAGGACACTTTCAGAAGACCGCTGACAGTACGACTGCCACATATTCCCTGCATCTCATCACACGGCACTGGAAGCCACTGGCTTGAGAAATGCCAGTTCATTTCACCTTATTTTGGACAGTCTTTCCCATCCTGGTTCTCGGCTCAGACTGAGCGTCCTGCAGGTCGACGTCCAGTGACCATGGTACAACCAACGAGAGGCCCATGTTGGACAAATCAAACAGCAGGTCTGTGACAAAAACATGAACGCATCTCATGACTAAATGTAAATGTACATCAGAAAAGCTCCTTGTACTGTCAAAATAAACTGTTCTTATTGTCCAGACCACTAGCTATGAATGGAACCGACAGTAGCCTTTACAGTGTGCACAACTTCCTCCTATGACAAACGGGAGAAGAAACACAGAATGACCTTGGTCTTGATCTGGACCAGCGGCCCTAATGAGGACCCCATAGGTTGAATTGGCCACCGTAAAACACAAATGAGTGTGTTCAGACTCCCACTGTCCGTCACACTCCTCCCATACATCGAGGACGTAGGTTTTCCCTTCTTCCAGCCCTGGGAGGTGCAGTTGTGTCTCAGTGACGTTGCTGGTAATGAGAGTTGTGCCGTTCTCCAGGGATAATTCGTATAAAAAGGAGACAGCTGCCTGGTCCGGCGTGCCGGGTGTCCACATGGCGGTGGAGTTGTTGGTCCGGTACCTGAGCTCAGACACACCCTGGGGACCTGGATCCACATACGGCAAAACAAAGAAATAAAAGATTAGACCAGTTAGTTTTTGTGTGTATCGTGTCTTGACTAAAAATAGTCCTAAGAATTAAATCTAAATCAAATATGATATATGGTGGACTCGTGAAAAAACTCGACTTCACCTGTGTGAGCAGTGACCGTCTTTGTGCTCATCAATACACCGTCGCCGCACAGCGCCTCCACCTGGGCCTGGTAGCGCTGGCACGGCAGCAGTCCCACCAGCGTGTAGTGGGTGACGAGCGTGGTGCCCTGCAGCACCCCCTGGTGGTAGACTCTGAACACAGAGATGGACGACGTATTCTTCACCTCCCAGCTCAGGGTGTAGCTGTCGGGGCCGAGCGATGTCTGACGCAAGGCCTCGATGCTGGAGTGAGCTGTGGCACAGAAAGCAAGGAAAACAAACTTAATTTAATTTCTTTTTTCTCACATATGTTTCTGCTTCATATCATTACCAACATCAGTTTATACGGAGTACAAACTCTAGTGGATTGTTAAGAACACATAGATGGTTAAAACATAGATTCTACTTCACCCCCTCCAGTACGTAGGATGGGTTTATTATCAATCACAGTCTCTCTTGGAAATGTGTGACAAAGGCAGGTCCTTTCCTACATGTGTTATGGGACTGTACCTGGGAAAGGCTCCGAAGAAAAAGAACCATTATTTAATGGGCGGGTCAAAACATGACTTTTAGTTATAATAGTTGGGATGGTCAGAGTAGCCCAGAATATCCTCAGGTTATGGAAAAGTACATCCCCACTAGACTAGAAGAAAAGGATTGAAACTATGACAGAAACGTCATACGAACAGATTCTGGCGAAAGTTGACAGGGCAGAAGAGAGGGGGCCGTGGGAGTGTTTCTTTACTACAGGCTGGTGACAACAGGGGATGAGTGGAGGAGGCAGTACAGCTGTGACTAAATATTCACCATACACCGCGGTTCCATCGACTGAAACGTTTGAATGTGGAAAATAAAATATAAGGGCTTGTCACATGAAGCCATCACACATTACCAGAGTTCCCATCAATCTGGACCATCTCGCTGTAGTGGGACTCCATCCCTGCCTCGCAAACGGCCTCCAGGCCAAACTTGACCCTTCTGCAGGGCTGAAGGTCGCTCAGGGTGAAGTCAAAGTTTCCTGCTTTGAGCCAGAAGAACACCTCCTCTGTGACGTGGTCTGTGCCGTTCAGGTAGAAGGCCGTCAGAAGGAAAAAGGAGTGCTTGCTGTTCCGGGGAAAGTCCCAGCCCAACGATATGCTGCTGCTGTTCCACGAACGAACCTCAAAGTCGTTCGGGGCATCTGGGTCTGGTAGAAAATTGGAGAACACATTTTTCGAAGCTTTGCGTTTGTGAAGTCGGACAACCACCAGCCCTCCATACCGGTTAGACTCGAGAGGCAGGTGAGGGGCCGAGTTCCAGCCATCTGCACACAGACCACATAGGGAGAACACGACTGCAGGGCGGTGAACTCGTAGCGGCCGAGGGCCGTCGTGTCCCTGCTGAGCATCTTGTAGGAGCCCCGGTAGGAGTAGTACAGAGTCACAGAGTGGCTGCTGCCGGCAGCAGCTGGCCTGCTCTCCCCCCACGCCACCGCCAACGAGGAGGGGGTCGTGGACTCCATCTGGACAGGAAGACGGGTAGAATGGCCTGGGATGGAAACAATGAATGGATGAATGACAGATACCTTTATATTTTCAAAGGTTGGGACTGGGGCAAAGACATTCCAGGACTCTGATGATCAGGATGGTGTCACAGAGGACTACCGTTGAAAACTGCTTGTGGCTGAAACTGTCTTCATGTAGAATTCCATTGTTGTGACAGCGATGGGGGTCTTCTCTATATATCTGTCTTTCGTATGACCCCTAGTTAGTGAAGACAAGTCTTCACTTCTTGTGAACCTTTAACCTTTAACATTTATCATTACGACGTCCGAGTGGGTGCAGGTCAACATATAACATCCAGGACAATCTCACCGAAAGCGAGGAAGAAGTTTTCATCCTGGTAGAAGAACAGTGTGTTGGTTTCACACGCAAACACCTCGGTGGGACTGAGGGAATCCAGAATGATCTGGAATCACACAAACTCAAACGTTCCGGAAAAAGCATCTGTGTAAAAGTGGAGGTTTGGTTTCAGGGGTACCTGAGTGGAATTCGTCGGGTGTTCAAGAGGTTTCTCACGGCCTCGGATTTTAGTGAACTTCGTATCTTGGGGTTTGAGATGAACGGTCGCGGTCATTCGATAGCTACCTTGTACTCGATAACACAAACCAGCACCATGTTGTTCTGCTTACGTGGGGAAATGCTGAGTATCCACGTCTTAACGGCGCCTCCGTAGTGAAGCGTCAGCTTGTTCTCCAAAGCTGGAGTCACAGTCAGCGAGGTCAGCTGACCCCTCATCATGATGGGCTTCAGGGACGTTTTACTCAACCAAATGTTCGCATTTCGCCTGTGAGAATGGAAAAACGGAACGTTTCTGTCATGTTGATCACTTCTGTTCATTTCACTGGTCTGAAGTTTGAGGCCAAACTTGGATTTGTTTCTTTCAGTTCATACATCTCGCCGCTTAAATACATTTCAAAACACTGGCATTCGTCATATCGTTAGCCTAGTAGCGTAGCTGCCTATGCTACATAGTTGCATAGGCAATTATGCTATTAGGCTAACGATATGCAAGTATCCATACGTTGGTGCTTTGAAATATATTCAGCGAGTGTGTTTTGGGACTTCAATTAATGAACGTGATATTCTCTACACTCTCCATCCGAGCCGCCATTTGAGAGGAAACTGTGAATACAATCATACTCCATGAACTGCGTGAGACACGTTCTGCCGATTGGAGCCGAAAGAAGTGAATGTTGGTTAACTGCGTAAATGACGATCATCCATCGGTAGACAAGACGCTGTCTGAATTCTAAGCTGAGTGTTTTGTGAATGGAGTTTGGTGAGGACGCGCTGTGTGACGTGTGTTACCTCTCCACAGCATCATCCTTATTCATCCAACAGATGGAGAAGAAAACGTCTTCGCTCCGTCCTGAAAGAAAATCACTGGGACTAAAGGACAGAAACAGGTGTGACAAACATATTTGGCATCGGTTTCACTCACCAAACGATACAACTTGAGCCAAAATTATACAACTAACAAACCACATTTCAAACTTGTTCCTGCAAATATTCAAAGAGAAAACAATGAATTCAACTCTTAACGTCCTGCAGATTTGTTTGAGTTCTCTATAATTCCAGCAAAGGAAAAAAGGATGTGAATGAAAGGGAGGTTTGTCTGGAATCTGCTAATGAGTGTCAGGTGTGTGTGTGTGTGTGAGTAAGTGTGTGTGTGTGTGTGTGTGTGTGTGTGTGTGTGTGTGTGTGTGTGTGTGTGTGTGTGTGTGTGTGTGTGTGTGTGTGTGTGTGTGTGTGTGTGTGTGTGTGTGTGTGTGTGTGAGTAAGTGTGTGTTTGTGTGTTCCAGGAAAAGCAGGTTTAATATAATTTTCCCTTTTTCAGTTTTCCATACACTGAATTCAAACTCTAAAGACATTTGGTTCAGATAGATTTAAGTTGGTTTGAAAAATCAGTAATTCAGTTGTTCTTTGTGTCGCCTGTGATCACATGATCACATCTTCAGCTCAGCGAATTCCCCTTCACCTTCTGTCACATCACACTTTCAGGGCAACGCAGGTTACAAGTGCACACACTGCAAGCTAGCAGCAGTGGGCTGCCATGTCAGACCCCCGGGCACGTCCGGGGGAGTCCCCTGTGAGTTCAGGTGAGTTTGTCTCCAAATCGGAAGAAACAGCCAAAGGACAAAGAACAAAGAGTCAAAGAAACAGCAGATCGTTTTACTTTGTATCCTTCAATCATGATAAATGACGCTAAAGCTAGTTTATGTCCCCTCCTGGTGTCCGGACCCCTCCAAGGATCAGAGGCAGCTGTAGGTGGCAGTGTGCACGTCAGTCTGTCATCTGCAGGCGAGAAGAATACATTCGCTCTTTCACTGAAACAAACCTGACACATACAAGAGAAAATCCTCCATGATCCCAAATCCTCCTTTTGCATGACTTGAAGTAATTCGCCTTGTGTGGGACTTCATTCCATTAAGCAAAGCAAAGACGACTTGTCCTCCATTAGTCCTGAATTACAGTGTCCGTTCTCAGCCGTGCGTGTCTGCACGGTCGGACAGAGCGACGTTTGTCTGATAAATGTGAAGGAGCCACTAGACAAATTGGGATCACAAGTATGGACAGTGTGTGTGGAGTTTGAGGCTGCGCTGCTGGAACTCTTCTCCCTCAATCCGCTTCTTTCTGTTATTCCAGCGTGTTCCGGGGAATAAAAGTATTCCACAGTAACATGGGGAGCCGGCGCTGTTTGCTGTTGCTGCTGCTGCTGCTGCTGCTGTGGGACGTGGTGTCGGCCTCTGGAGACGTGACGAACAGTGACGAGGTCATGGACCTTGTCGGCTTCCTGAGAAGAATCTCCTCCCAAGGCGCTTTCAAAGAGCCCGATGAGGAGCACTTCCCCTCACGGGCGGAGGAAACAGTCCACCAGGGCACAGACATGTCTCCTGGGCCTGTGGTGTTGACCAAACATGGACGTGTTCGAGGCCTTTCCGTGGATAAAGCCCACATCTTCTACGGGATACCGTACGCAGACCCCCCTGTTGGAGCTTACCGCTGGAAACCCCCCAGACCCGTGAGTCCTTGGTCCGGGGTCTATGACGCCACCTTCCCCAGAGCGGCGTGCATGCAAGCCTGCAGCGGAACGATCACTGAGGAATGTCCCCGAACGGTAAGGAACGCCGCAGCGTCCCACTGTACGGAGGTTCATTGAGTTCAGAGTACGATGGTTCCGTTTTTATCCTGTTCCCCTGAGGAGAGAACAAAACCAAAGTCTGATTCAAGTCTGATTACGATGTATTTTGTTTGGGTTTTGTCTTTGTTTACTTCCATCGACTCCAAATGACACTTGTGTGTAGGTCAGAGACATGTGGGAGCGTCACGTCTGAGGCCCGAGAGCAGATTGAAACGGGTTTGTCCGCTCATGTTCCCTCAGGTCAGCGAGGACTGTCTCTACCTCAACATCTTTGTCCCTTTGGACGTGGACTTCAGGTCTCCTCTGCCACATCTGCTGCCCGTCATGGTGTGGATCCACGGCGGCGACTTCATCGCCGGCTCCGCCTCCAAGCTGCTGTATGATGGCCGCTTCATCAGTAACCTCACTCACACGCTTGTCGTGAGCGTGGAGTACCGACTGGGTGAGGGACGTTCCAGAGTACACCAGTAAACAAAGGAGGAATTTACACTTCACCAGCGATGGAATCACTGCCGCTACATTCTTGCTAGCAGACTTTGGCCTTGCATTCGTTGGGGTTGAAGGGTAACCCTCCCCCCACCCCCCCACCCCCCCGTGGGTGTGACCGTTTTCTCCCACTGTCCAAAGACGTGTGTGTGTGAGGTGAATTGGCAACTCGGAAACTGCCTGTAGGTGTGAATGTGAGTGTGAAAATGGAAAGGACATACACTGGTTGGTGTGTGTGTGTGTGTGTGTGAGTGAGTGCTCGTGAACTCTCAGGTGTGTTACGTGTCCGTTACGCGCTGACCATGTGACCTGACGTGGGATTTCAGGTGCGTTCGGTTTCCTCGTGTCTGGAAAAGACACTCGCACCTCAGCTGTGGGGAATTATGGGATAGTGGACCAGCAGGCGGCTCTTCTGTGGGTCCAGCGGAACATCGCTGTGTTTGGAGGTGATTCCAGCAAGGCAGGTTTACGCACACACAAATCATCCTCATTTGACCTTTGAACCCAGTTCTAACTGCCGTAACCCCCAAACTGTTGTTCAGACAACTTCTCACTGCGTTAACTCGCCACCAACTGCTGGTGTTTTCTTCCTGCTCATGCTGGAGACAATGTTGTTTGGGACCTCGACAGCACCATTGCTGCCATCTGCTGGATTCAGTTGGCTACTGCAGGTCGCAAGAAATACCTTCACTTATTTCACAAGACAAATAAGAATGAATGTTTCATCCAGTTCCAGGTTGTGACTTTTATATATTTGTTTGGTTTCTTTGTCATAAACCACAGATATTTTCCTTGTTTCTTTCTTAGTTAAATTCGTTTCTTTGGTGAACCGACGTTGGTGATTTGATGATTCCTGTCCAGACAGGCTTCTGATCTCCCCTCGTGTGTGTTTGGTGTCAGGTGACCATATTTGGGGAGAGCGCTGGTGCTCAGTCCGTGAGTCTTCACCTGATGATGGAGAGCAGTAAGCCTCTGTTCAAACAGGCCGTCCTGCAGAGTCTTCCCTTCTCCATCCCTCTGAAGACCAGGTGAGCTTCATTGACCAACGTGATGCTCCCAGAAACTACTCAGCTCTTATTTCGCCTCTCCTCCACAGACACGACGCCCTGAAGCTGGGAAAGGACTTTTCTAAACAGACCAACTGCTCCGTCAGCGATCTGGTCTGCCTGCTGGCTCTGCCTCCGCAGACCGTCCTGGCTGCTCAGATGAAAACAAGTAGGACGCCGTGAACGCTGGACTCTCAGTTCCATAAGCTCCACGAGCCGGAGTAGGACCGGCTGCACCAGACGAGTCTGGAGGCCTGGAACATATACAGACGCCTCCGACGGGCGCCATTAGATTGATTGAGTCAGGGCACGAAATGACTTCCATACATCTACCACCTGACAGGTTATTGATCCGTATCTGGAGACACACACAGCATCAGTCAGCATCCGAAACACTTCATTTATCTCTACAGGGAAATTCGTTTGTCTCCAGCCAACAATGTAAAAGACAAAATAGTATAAAATAGAACGACTGCCAGAAAATACAAAAGCACAGAAGCTGCTTTCTTCATAAAACCACCTCAGGGGTTTCTTCTGGTCCGTCCATCCCAGAGAGACTCTTCAGATTTCTACCTTTGCTATGAGGGTTATTTGCAGTTTTTTTCTGATGGAGTGTCAAAGGTCAGAGGGTGTTGTATAGTCCATCAGGATCAGTGTACAAGTTGAATCAGAGTATATTATCATCAGCGGTTATAAGTGATGTGTCCTCGACCTCAGGCTCCAAGATCGTGAACCCGTTCCGGTTCCTGGAGGTGTTTGAGACGTGGGGTCCCCACATCGATGGGGAGCTCGTCAAGGAGCAGGTCGTCACTGCCTTTCAGAAGGGACACTGGCAGAAAGAGAAGCCGGTGCTGCTGGGTAAGAAACCTCTCAGCTCCACTCTGAGGTTTCAGCATCTGATCAACAACCCCTGTGTTCTATCTGCTGTGTTCTGGTCACATGGCACCAGCGTTCCAAAAAAGGTTCTGCAGCACGGTCCACCCAGCTCACGGGGGCGGAAAGAAATAGGAACCATAGTATTTCCAGGAGAACGAGGCCTGACCTTTTTCCTCATTATAGTTTTACATCCCACAACACGATAATTTACGGAGGAGGATTTGGGCCATCAAAAAATGTCAACAAAATGTTCTGAGATTTCTTTTCCTCAAATTCATTTTTACATGTTGATCTCACTGCAATTTTTACTAAAAATTAACGTCAGAAAATCAGACTTTTTTCTCCGAACTCACATGAATGTTTACATGATGATTTCACGTGGCACTAATAATCCTCCGTAATAACTAGCCCATCACTGCAGAGCTTTCACTCCCAGACAGTACGAAGCTGCAGCTCTGGATGTTTGGGAGCGTCTCTTACGTGTCCAGTTTTCTTTAAATGATTTAAATTCAACATGATGATCAAAGATCACGCATTCGAAGACAGAAAACCAACCTCCTGCCGATGGAACCCACGTACTTCTCACTAGGTTTTGGACTTCTGTCTTCTGTTTTACTCGAGGCGTTTGCTTGTTGTTGTTTTGGTACAAACAGCTTGTGTTGCTGCGACCCTTTGCACCCCCGTTTGTAGCTCATCCCACCTCATGAGTCATTTCACACCGTCTTCTGTCGGCTCCAATCCCTTCGCTTCTCGCTCCAACATCTGCTCCATGGAGGCGGCGGAAATCACCAGCACACTCAAGCGTGTGTGTTCTGTTTGTTTGTTTGTTTGTTTGTTTGTTGTGTGCAGGTACGACGTCGGAGGAGGGGGTGATCTTCGTCTACGGCGTCTTTAACAAGCCCGTCTCCGCCGTGGAGTCCACAGTCTATATAACGGCCATCTTTAAGCAGCACGCTCTGCAGGTGCTGCACAGGTACCTGCCGCTGTACAGAGACGCTGACCGCAGGGGGATGCTGGCTCAGGTGAGAGACACCGCCGAGAACAACCGCAGGCGTCGTGTTCATAGTGAAGTCACGTATCGAGGCAGTACACACTGATAGGGATGATGTGATTGTTGAGCACAACCACGCATGACGCACAATTTACAACAAAACAATATCATATCTTACAAAAACAGACACTGCAACTTGTGTCAACCTAAAAACTTGACAAAAAAGGTCAATTGGCTTCCAGCTGTCGTTGTACCAACAATACCAACGTCCTTTCTCCACAGACCAGCCTCCACAGACGGAAACATTCAATACTGAACTGGTGGTTTTCTTTACAAATAATAGCAGCTGCGTCTGCCAGCAGGGGGCGCAGCACCTCCATCCTGTGACCGACACAACATTTGTCTCCCTGTCGCCATTTGTATGGATGAGACATGTGGACCACCGACCGTCTGCTTGAGATGCAGCCTGAAGCGACTCGTCTCTCGTGAACGTCCTCACTGACGGGGGGTCGGGGGGGGGGGGGGGGCA
>CAAKHB010001178.1:7803-26750 GCA_901007665.1 Aeoliscus strigatus
CCCACCGTGACCTGGCCGCTTCAACCGCCTCTGAGTTATTATCATAATTTCCTGGAGAGGCATTGCAGGGCCTCCACAAGCAGAGAGGCATCCATGTTTTACAGAATGTTTTGTGTTTTATTGCCTTTAAGTCACTCATAGGCCAGCGGAGAGGGACCACAATGATAAGAAAACCAGTCATGTGAAAAATGAAGGACCTTGCGTGCGGGACTGAGAGGTGAATGAGGGAAATAATAAAATACATGACGAATGTGCTGACGGTATTTCATGTTCAAACCCTTGTCTCTTCACCCTGCGCGCACTAAAACATATGAGGGGACCGAGGAAAATGATAATGAACGCAGCCATGGTTACAAAAGGAACAGAAGCTTTTCTTCCTGTCTCATGTTTTTTTTACTAAATTGAACTCCTCCTCGCCCCTCTCGCTCCCCCTACTGGGTCCTTTGACAACATGATGGCCGTAAGATGCCCAGGGGCATTCCGAGCTGCCACCATCCCGGCCATTTCATGTCCGAGCCCACCTGGGGTAATCCAAAAAAAAAAAAAAAAAAAAGACTTGGAGTGATAGAATATTAACTAAAGAAGAGGACGGATGAAATAGACCTGACAAAACTACAAATAGTTTCCAGCTTGCAAACTTTAGGTCTTAAAAACACCACTTTCTATTTCATCACATTTCAACCCCGCCCCGCCGCCCCCGTGGGCTTTTAAAGGTGCAGTGTCTCTAATGAAATATAAAACATCTGTTTAATCTGACTGTTTCAAAGGCAAATGTCCTTTTGATCAAAAGATGATATTGATCTGACGGTCTCAGTTTGTGTGCTGAGGATTTCTCCTTTAAACTTGAAATATCACTGAGTCTTTGGTGCGAATCAATATGGCCGCCGCTGTTTGTGGCTGCTTTCAAAGGGTCCATTTGAATATACGGTAATTGTATATGCATTTAATGAATCCTAACATCAGACTGACCTTGCATGTATTTATGTTCTAATATAACGTGTAAAACGTGACTTCAGGCAGCTCTGTCATCCTGAGGCTCGTCCTCTCACGAGGGACTTGGCAGGTTCGCGGCACCTGGCTGATGTAGTGGTTGCTGGGTCAGTGACAGGGGGACCCGCGACAAGCACGCAGCCCCCGCTGGAATGAACCGATCCTAATTTCGCAGGAGCTTTAGCGTGTCTGTCCTCACCCCTCACTCTGCGTCGGAGGCCTGGGCATCGGGCCCCAGCTATCGCTACATCTGCCCATTTTCTTTAATTACAGCGCAGCATATTGCTTTTAGGCCATATGGTACTGATACTGAGACCAGATAAAGACAAATAAACCTCTGTCAACACCACAGAATATTAGCCGGAGCTGAACGCACGTTATCTGCACTCTGTCCTTCCAATTAGCGTCCCAATATCAAAATACGTTAAGACAAGTCTGTCTCCAGATACCGTTTGTTTCTTTTACCACAAAATGAAACTTATTTCCACTAAAGAGCCCCAAAAAAACCCCAAAAAACTCTATTCATCCAGTTCATTCTGGGCTGAAGATGAGACAACATGCTGCTCAAAGTTCTTCTCTTTCAGACTTTGTGCGCCACATTTCCCATCAAATCAGCGGATTTGAAACGCAGCGTCATTAACTGGAACATTTTAGATGAAATATCGGATTATGGAAGCGTGCGTTGGGGCATTCTGGAGGTTTTCACCAGCAGTAAAAAGCTCCATTATTTTAATAGAAAAATGTCAAGGAAAAACAAATGGCGCCCTAAACCCAGTACGAGGCCTGTTTCCTCTCATCTGATATACAATCGACAGCGTCAGCGAGGCCTCAGACGCACTTCACCTACCAGTGACACCGTTCATCTGAGAGCCTCCACTCTCTGCGAACACAACTGTCGAACGCCCTGGAAATATTGTGCTTGTTCTGATGTGATTGAATTCGCTGCATCCAGACGGTCACACTCATCCTCCAGCGTCAGAACCTCCTGTTTAAAATATGGAGAGGAGGGAGAGCGGAGGGTGGAGGCAGAAGAGAGGTCACTTTGAGAAGCTGGATGCAGGCACATGCCAAACGGCATCTCTGGATGTCTCCCTCTCTAATCCCCTCTCTGATCCACCGGTGTTCCGTCCAATCATTTGAGGCCGGCCACAACTCGTGATCACCGGGCTCTAAATCGGAGCCGTCGTCCCGTTCGCGGTCCACCTCGGACGGCGGCGGCGGCGGCGGCCGGCTGCCAGCATAGGAGTGGCAGGCTTAGCCTTCTCCAGAGAGACAGCTAGAGGTTGTCTCTACATGGATGGGCACTTCGCGGCTCAGCGGGGGCGGGAGGAAGGGGCAACGTAGCAGCTGCTCGGGACATATGGGCAGAATTCATTAAGTCTGGCAGAATAAGCCAATTGTGTGGGCGGGAAAAGAGTGTTCGTCTGCTAGAGGACCAACAAGAGATCATCACTCATGGCGTCTGAGCACAAATATTCTAGCACATGGAAATATTCGGAGCACAAAAGCCCGTGTGACGTCTTCATCTGGAGGAATTACACTTGACCAAGTTGATTCAAGGAGTTGTGGATCTGTTTGTGGTGGGCAGTGATTGAGCCGTTAGACGCATAGACGGTGCGTCCTTGAGGACTTTGCTGTGCATCTCCAAATGTCATGAGGCCGCAGCCGCCTCGGAAATAAACCTAATCACAATCTGTAAATGTTACGACTGCTTCCCTAATAGACCTGGCCAGACGTTAGAGGCCTGCATTTATATTCACACACATGAACCAAAGACCAAACGGAATGCTGAACATGTGAGCACGCTGCGGACACGGTATACGATGCATTTCATAAATGACAATTAAGTGTGTGAGCGCGTCCGTCCGAAGCTCAGAACAGACCGAGTCTGCATTCAGCACTTCAACAGTCCTCAAAGAATTTCCCCTCTTTTACATTCATTCCTTTCCGTCCAGTAAAAAGGTGTAATGTATGCTAATCCCCCAGGTGTCAATAGGAACTCTGTTCAATGCATTTGAGATAATAGTGAAGAAAAGGTTGCTTTTATCGAAGAGCTGGAAGATAAAGTCAATGGCACAGTCAATAACAATAAGGTTGTAGGCTTTAATGAGGAATGTTAATTTGAACACAATCAACTGGATTTCAGCTTAGCTGGTTATCAACCTTGGACTTGTACCAGGGTGGTGATAATGTTCAAAGTACAGAGAGGGCATTTCTATCTCAGGCTGAGGGTGAAAAAACTCAATCCAAAAAAACAAAGACAGGCTGGGACGGTAACTTTATTTAGAAAATACGAGAAACACTATATACATATGTGTGGAGAACAAAGTGTGTGATGGACCTGAACTCCAGCGGTCCCAGGCTACGCGGCCTGCTCCTCGCTCTCTCCTTGATCCCATTCCATCAGCAGCTCTGAGGACACCTCTGTAAACAGATGATCCCAGTCCCACGGCACATCTTCCTGTCGTACCCAAACAGAGACAGGGAAGAAGAATTAGAGAGGGAGTCGTGTGAGAAAGAGAGCGGGGGGAGCAGCAGGAGCGGAGAGAGGAGAAAGAGGGTGTTAATGTACACATCATAAATCTTGATTACCTGGGAGAGGCGGCGGCAGCCTCCCCCAGCGCTCCACAAAACAGCTGGACAGGAGCTCCATTTTCTAGAAACTCACTCACCTCTTTCACCTCCTGCTCTGGTGCTAAAACCTTGGTGAGGAGCTTCAAGTCGATCTCTCCGTCCTGAGAGAGGAGAGTGACGTTCACGTCACAGGTGATGGTGAAGTCAAAGCTCAGCCACAAAGAGTCATGAAGGCTGTTGACTTACTAGCATCTGGAACGCCGAGTAGTTCTTCAGGTCATTGTCCAGATCTCGGTAGGTCATCACGCGGGTCACCTGCACGCTAACGGGGGGGAGGGGCACGGCCTCCGATCAGTACATGGTGCATGAAAACCCACACTGAGAAGTTTGAGCACAATGACGCTTGAAGACTTGAAGCAAAGATCACAGCGAGCACGAGATGGCTGCCAAGTGGTAAATGCTTCAAATTGAAACCCAGCTGCTTATCTGTGGGATGGAATTAAGTGAGGGGGCTCTCAAAGTGGCCGGGGCCTAGCAGTGCATGCCAGTCCTACTTACTGCACATTACACGCTACATTGCCCCTGCAATGAGTTCAATGTGGATATTATCTCGCACAGAGCGCGAGCCCCAGCCTAATAACCTCCACTGCTGTCATAGCCGTGCTACATATTCGACACATGTTAGCGGCCTCTCACTGCCCTGTAAATCAAAGGCCCCCGGTTCGGAAGGACCCCGGTAACACGGCTGCATAAATCACACCCAACTGTTATTTCACTATTTCAGCCCGATAAAGCAAGAAGCTGTGCGATGGCACGAGCGGAGGAAAGGTAATCATAAAAGTCATCAGAGGAGGCGCCTGATCCCGTGTCCCGCGTACGGGCGGAGGTTAACGGCAGTACACAGGTCACGGGGTGGGGGGGTGGCGACCACTGTTTTTCACGCGTGCTCTACCTCGGTGGAGCCGCGACTTGCATGGTGAGATCTTCTTCCTGCACTTCGTCGAGGTCTGGAATCACTGGGATGTCTGAAGAACAAATGAGACAAATCTTAGGGACGGTAAGAGGAGCGTTAGTCTGATCAGGGGTCTGGTGACAGTGAATCCCCCCGTGTACGCCCGTTGGACGTGTGTTTGTGTAACTATGTGTCTGTGTGGCACCCCCACCCCCGCCCCTCTCCGGCTACATCCTCATAAGAGCTGTCCTGTCACAATCGCCATGCGGCCATGAATATTCAGTAGCTGAGGCGGCAACTCTTCCCGCTGCGAGAGGGGCGCTGGCCAGGGGCTCCCCAGAAAGCGCCCCCCGCTACCTGAGCATTTGGGCCCTGTCAGCGCTGCCCACCCCCAGGACCCGCGGCGGCCGCTGGGCCGACCTCCATGTCCACGCTGCCACTCCGACTGGGGCGGCGTCCAGCCACGTGCACCAGTATTTGCTCGCAGGCCCATCTGTGTGGGGTCGGAAGTCACAGTGCGGCCTGGCAGGGGCTGCGGAGCTGGGAGCCGCCGGCCCGCTGCTCAAACAGTGGGAACCCACTTTAATTGGCAAAACGCAACAGGAGAGAGGATGGCGCCAGTCCCAAGAAGGACAGGGCAAACTTTCACAGCATTTTTCACGTGGCCGTTTGTTGGAGCGGGAACATACAAAAGCTAATAATCGAGAGCTAATCAAAGACGCTGCTGACATTTTTACCTGACGTGAAGTCAAAGGCACAAAATACATTTTAAGGACAAAAGCAGGATTTCCCGTCGTTACACTTCAGAAGTCGGTTTTCTGCTCTGTATTGTCTGGAGAACACCGCACATCCTTATTAGCTCGACAGCCCAGTGTCGACGGTGACGGGGAAAGGGAAAGAGAGTTGAACTGCATGAAGAGGGCTGTGGGTAATCTCTATCCACAGTACTGCACCCCGAGGGGAAAGTCAATAGAGGAGGTAAATAGAGGTGAGGAGATGGAAGTCTGCATCTGATGTGAGGAAATATCTTGGCATCTGTGTCAGCGTTCCTTCAAAATAACTCCTTCAACTAAGCTGAAACATCTGCTGCATTTTACTCCTCAATCCTGAGGTGAAGGGAGACGGTTTGGATGCTGCCGACAAGTTGAACATCAGCTAACTCACCTAAACCTCCTCCTTTGCTGATCACTTATTTCCTTTTTTTTTTTTTTTTAATTAACCGAAATTAAAAATGCCATGCTCGTTTAGCCGCTGACAAGATTCATCTGTGTTTCTGATATCCAAATAAATGCAGGCACGGGTATTTCATATTCATGAGGCCCTGGTGACACTTTGTCCTCTCATTTACAAAGCACAGCGTTCAGCAGAATCCGTCCCCCCTGGACCCCCAATCAAATTTAATGGTCTTAGTGCAATGACATCAAAAAGCCTCGCCGGACGGCTCTTTGCAAATAGTGTCCCGGGTTGTGTGCGCGCACGTGCGCACACATTTTCACCCCATTTGGGCCAGTAATGCACTATTAACACACTCTCTGAGTTCAATGTGAAGCACAGACGCATGTTGTCTATATGCAAAGTCCATTATTAAGTGAAAGACGAACAACGGTTTTAAACGAGTTCAAAATACAATCTAGGACTGGAGGTCAAGCAGGGCGCTAGAGCAGCCGCGGTTTTCTCCTGACACCAAGGGCAACTCCATCAGGAGGAGCCGTGTCTCCCCACTGCGCCACCTATTACCGCTACCGACTTCCTTCCCTTGGCTGGACGCGTATCAAGGTGGCTTTTGTCTGGCAGCGAGCGGGCCTTATTACACGGTCACATCCGGCTTCCTCACTGAAGCATGTAAATATCAAAAGGGGATAATTTGCTGTGAATGTAGACATACTCCCGGCAGGCACACGCCAGTCAGCCACTTTGAACAGGACGTGTCTCCACATCACCTGGGCTCCAATAATCCACGCAGGGGTCCAGTCAAATGCTCACCCAGGCATAGAATTCATCTGGAGGGCTTATGGGACCATATTCAACACATCACCAGTTAAGTGTAAGACAGTGAGACATGAAACAGATGAGTGTGTTTGCAATACTGACGCTATTTTAAGTGACCATGAGGAGGCTGCGGGGGCAGCTGATGGCGAGATGGGAGCGGGGGACTGGGCTAACCTGCTTCCGCTCTCTTTCTCAGCTAGTAGCCCGTGGACATCAGGGATAAGGGTGGGGGACATAATCAAGATGGCAGAGGCTATCTCAGCACCCCTCAGCGCTGTAATTTCCACTGCCCCTGCCTGCGGCTCTGTATTAAGAGGTCTCCCTCTACAGAGTAATCATCTTTCCGCCGGCATTAACTGTACGAGAACCAAACTGCTGGA
Organism: Aeoliscus strigatus; assembly: GCA_901007665.1. Lineage (NCBI taxonomy): Eukaryota > Metazoa > Chordata > Actinopteri > Syngnathiformes > Centriscidae > Aeoliscus > Aeoliscus strigatus. Next base: position 14,689 of record CAAKHB010001178.1, read on the forward strand.
GCCTGTGTTCAAATGGCCATTTTAGACTGGACACAGCGTTTACAGGGTGTGTGCGTCAGTGTGTGTGTGTGTGTGAGTGCAAATATTTTCAGTGCATAAACCCATTGAACAATCAAATGAAAACTTTTGGAAAAAATTAACAAATTTCAAATGCGTTTCCTTGATTTATTAGTGAAAAACTTTATAGAATATTCTCATTTTATTGCATGAGTCATATTATCCTATTTGTAAATCGAATCTTTCCTGCTCAACGTTCCCTCCTGACACTCTTCCTGCTTGTTCTAAAGGGTGAGGTGACTGTGACCGCTTCAATCCCACAATATTCTGGAGTGGAAATTGATCAACTAATGTTTATTAAAACGCTCCTATGGTGTCATATACGGTGGTGGAGCAGTGATGGGACCAAGGAGAAACGGGGGGAGCAGCAGTGATCTGAGCGCCTGCTTATCTGCTTTCCTTCCTGAGGGTGAACTGGAGGGCTCCTCTCTGCTCCTCTTTGCCTGTGAGGAGAGACAGTGTGTGTGTGTGTGTGTGTGTGTGTGTGTGTGTGTGTGTGTGTGTGGAGGCGCTCCTACCTCCGTCATCATCTGATCCCTGGGGAGTTTGCGGCCGCAGCCGGCGGCTGTAGAAATAGAAAGCGTGAGAAGATTCATTAATGAATTCTTTCAAATAATCATCCCAACTGTGAATGATTGAGGTAGTTTCTCACTACTTTGCTTTGATGACGGCCTTTTTTTTTCCCCTTTCTCTTTCTCCTGATTGATAGAACGTTGGTATTGTTACTGTGAACTGCTTTGTGCAACCTGGGTGAGGCCAGCCTGTCGGACTGGACATCATCTGCATAACTATTATCGACCCCGTCGAATGACGCCTGCATCCTCCACATGCTGTCCACGCGCTGACGTCTGTTCTCACTTTTCCTCTTATTCCATGAATAACTTGGCTCCGAACGCTATGACAACTCACTCACAGTGGTTTTTAATCATATTAAGTGATTGTTCTAGGAAAGTGCGGATTAGATCCAACCAAGGACAATGTGGCAGAGTCACTTCTACTTGACAGCAGAGGGAACAAATATTCCACTGACTGATTTTTGTCACATTGATGTTGACCAGCAGCAGTAAAGTACCCCGACGTCCACTGAGCGAGGTGACTTACTCTTCCAGGTCCTCAGCTGCAGGTCGCCTTGAAGATCTGTACACAAACAAGAAGCACAATGACATCACACAGCACAGTTTCCTTTGAAACGTCCTGATTCCTACAATCTCTTCATCTGTATCTCATGATAGTGATTGTGCTCACAGTGGGGTTCTACAATCGTTGTGTCTTCTGTTTTCTCAGCTTCATCTCCTGCTGGATGCTGCAGCTATTTTCAGATTCCTCTCTTTAGACCGCTCAGCTTGAACGGAGTGTGCCAGAGACCAAAACACTGTGTTTTGACACTTCTCTACCTCAACACAGTATTCTTAACACACACATGCACGCACACGCACACACACTAAGACAGACAGACGGTCACGACATCACAGGGAGACAAACACAACTAAGTTACTACAGTAACATTTAAGCACAATTACAGCGTCATGTTTCCTTTTGTGGCCTGAACATGTGTTTCAAACTAGTTTTGAGCTTTTTCAGGAGGTAAATTGCTTTTGTTAGTTGTCCTGGTAAAGTAGTGCCCCCTACTGGGTTTAATAATGTCACAGTCTATTTCATGTTCACTGTTCATTCGTTCCAACTGCCCAAATCCCAAGATCTACTCCAACGTCTGTATTATGTACAGAAACACAGTTTGTCTGAAGATCAACTATGGAGAGGATGTTGTTCACTGCTCACTAAGACAACGAATCAGAGACGTCACAGAGGAGATGAACGCTGCATTGGCACAGAACTTGTCCAAGACTGAAACAGCTTAAAACACATAGATGCAAGCTGGACTTGAAATAAATGACCAAATAAACCCAAAGCCTGGGTAAAAAAAAAGTACATTATCAAGTGTTTCATCCAAAACACAAAAGGAGAAAAACTAAAACTAAAGTTATTTAACAAAAACTGAAAGTCAACAGCCGTGATGGTGCTGGAGTCCAACCAGGCAGGGCAGAGAGGAGTTGAGGGAGCCTGCCTACCTGCCTACCTGCTTGCCTGCCTGCCTGCCCTTGGACTGTGTCCTGGGGGGCGGGGGGCGGGGGTGGTGACACTTAAGACACATTACAGGCTCCTTGATTAAGACTCATGTAAGGCAAAGCGATAGACATGGTAAAACTGTCTGGAAAAAGTTGTTAGGGATAAAATATATTGTGACAACCTGGTTTCAAAGGTTCATCAATAAACTGACAGATCATTTAGTGTCAATTAGAAGTGATAGATCGACAAATCCCGGGATTTCTGCGCTGGGATTAGTGGGAGGAGGGCGGCGGTGATTGAGCATGAGGGGTGACATTGAAGGGAAAAGTCCTTGCCGGTTCCAGGGGGGACCATTACTTACTTTGTTTCAGAGAGGATCAATGCACGTGCAAACCTCTTTTACACCTCCTGTATTTCAATGGCTTTGAGACTGGGAATCAAGCTGCAGAAAGCAGAGGAGCGACACGCTGACCTTCATCATTGGGTTTGCTGTTTTCCCTGCATCAGTGGTGTGGTAAACTATACAACTAAACTCTGCTCATCTCCTGTGCGAGGAGCAGAGAACGTGAGAAGTTTGCTTCCCTCATGTAATAAAAAGATTTTGGTAAACATGCTCCACAATTCTACCTGCTGTGTAACGTACAGGCCGCTGTGTGCGGGAGATATAGTGACGTGCACCACTGTGAAGGTGGTTAGCTGCCTTACAGTGCCCTCCTGTGGCTGATATATTAACCATGTCAATTACCGCCTCGCTTGCAGATGAAGACAAATGGAGAGTGGCCTGCTCAGCCGGGCTCCCTCTAACCTTGTTGATTCACAGGCTGAGTGCCAAATATGCACTGATAAATAAACTCATTCGACAGCATGAGAGTCCATTAATAACACATAACATGCAGCCGCGGCGCATACTCGCTGCCACCAGTGCAGTTATAGGTGATGGACAAAGAAAAGGAGAGATTACACACTTGGCGGACCCAGATCCAGAGCTCTCTTCTGCCCAGCCCCCATGTCTGCGGGCTGGTTTAGGAGGGGGACCCTGAGAGAGGAGGAGACACCAAGTTAGTAAGAAAGTTTCCTTATAAAACCAAACGGTTGTGTTTATTTGTGAGTAAACACAGAGTTGAATACTAGATAGTGTGTTCTTTGGATATGACCCATGAGGGAGACGCTTGAGAGCAAAAATCACTGGGTGACATGAACTTCACAGCTGTGTCAGTAGGGGGCACTTGTGTCTGCAATCACAAAACAAGGAACATGCCCCCGCCCCCCCAGCAGGAAGCAGACCCCAAAGGCAAGCAACTAACGTTATCTTCTCATTTACAAAAACAATACGTCTGGTTGGTGCAGCAAATTCACATACATGCAACTCCATTGTTCTGTTTGTTACAACTTTCAATGCGCCCGTTTCCAGGAGCAGCACGTATGGAGCAGAGTGTGGGAACTGCCAGGGCCTTTACGTCTGACCTGAAAATAGTTTCAGGGGGGGAAAAAATGACCTTCTCCCTATCATTCTTTGATTCTGAAAATAGAAAACAGAGTATGCATGTTGATCCTGGGCCCAGGACCCTGAGAACAGCACTTGAATGAATGAATTCCTCAGAGTGCGTGCGCCTGCGCGCGTGCGCGCGCGCGCACACACACACACACACACACACACACACACAGTGGGCACTCGACAAATGAATCCAAAAAAGGCACAACATTTCTCATTACTAAATTGAGTCTGCAGAGGACAAAGTGCTCGTGAAGAATTTCTTTCATTTATGATGAAAGAGGAAGTAATCTTTCATGGCTGCTGCCTTGACCAGGGCCATTTATAAATCGGAATGTCACCATTAAGCACGGCACTGGCCCTCAGTATATTACTATTTATTAGCAGAGGTGAGTCTGAACAGGCTTCTGCAGTTTGCCGTAATTAGTGCCGGTCTTCTTTTTTATCAAGAAAATGAGATTTAAAATACAGACAATCTGCAGCCAGTTTCAGCAACTTTACACAAAGGCCCTCTGTTTCTATGAAGGCCCTCTGATGTTCAAAGTTTGGTGCCTGAAACAACAGATCAAGCATCTATAATTGTAATAAAGTCGTCGTCTGACATCATCAAACAAATATGGAGAGTGTGTCCTTGGGAAAAAGAAGCATGGCCGAATATGTAGCTAACGATTATACTAGAGTGCTGATGCTATTAAAGCCATTCACTTGTGGGTTTTCTAATCTCAGATTCTCTGATGGTTTGAGAGAAAGGAACTTGCAGCACCGGAACGTTATGAGCCCATAAAAGCCACTTTAGTTTTGTTTGAAACGATGTCAGGAATGTATGTCATTTGGGTATTTTAAGCAGAAGAGGCCAGGGTTGATAACGGAAAACTGTAAATAAACCCACCCAGTCGCACAACACTCTTGAAAAATGTATTGCATGAGCGCAGCAGGTCGGGGGGGGCGCGAGAATACTGTTCCTCCATTAGGGAAGTTGGCCTAATTTGGGAAGATTAGCTTTAGGCAAGAGCATTGCTGGGATTTTTTTTTTTTTTTGCTGGTTTAAAAGTCCAGGCGACACAACTAATTCCGTAAATGCCAGTGATAAAGTGATGTTTTTTGCTCTCTCTCAGCTGTCCCGCACTCTCTCATGTATTTTTCTCCATATTTAGCTGGACTGCGTCATCATTACATCTAGCTTCCAGCAAAATTCTACGGAGCAGATGTCACTGAATAAACTGTGGAGCATCATATCTACCATAAACCTTTAAAATATATGTTTGTAGTCAAAGTCCACCGATACTGCAACATGAGGAGGATACGACCAATAAACACAGAATTTGAGTGAAAGAGACAGTAAGTCTGTGGGACATGACATGGTTTTCTTGGCGGTGACTGAAACATTTAACAACAGAGCCAATGAAAAAAACATGTGACACACAGTCTACTTAATGACATTATAATTATTGTGCCAGTTGCCTGTTTGGGTGAGTAAATGATTTGTATACAACATCCTAAAAAAAATTCCACAAGGAGAGAGATAAAAGAGAGAGATATTTAAAAAAAATGCATATTTAAGACATCTATGGTGATCCAATTAAGACGCATAGAGCTTCTTTGAAGTTAACATATCAAATATCTCAGGCAAGAACATACATACAATATAAATAACAGATAAAGAGCAACTATTCTGAAGGACAGTCTGCTGTTTTAAGAAGATGCAACTGAAACATCTCTGCATAAGCAGACAAGACATTAAAACTTTATACCAAGTGTCCAGCTGAGATTGTGTGTTCACACAGCTGAACTGAAAATGGAAAGAAACTCCCACTCAGCCTGTAAATGGTATAAAGTTGATGTGTGCTGCCAACACAAGCCATGCAAAGTCACCTGTGTTCATGCAACCCACCTCATCATCATTATCCTTTGATTCATGTGTGAGAGAAAACCACAGTGCATGTCGCGGTCAAGTTAGTTCGGGATGACTTTTTTGACATTTGAGTTATCGTCAGTTGCGGTCACATACCTCTCCCGCTAAAGTAGAAGTAGAGGACTTCCTGAGGTGACGTGCATCCTCAGAAGATGATTGGTCTGCAGCATGGCGTGCCCTTCGCCCAGACTTCACAACCTGAAAATGTGAACAGTGGAGGACACTGACTTGGCATTTCCACATAAAATAACCCAATATCACTATATGTTGTCATTAACACTTTTAGAACAAAATTTGGAATAATACAACCATAGGACGTCGGTTTTGCTCTTTCTGAAAACAAAAGATAGTTTGGAAAATTTACAGAAGACATTATGTTCTAACTAAGTATGTTTCTACTGCACATATTTGGACAATTTGTGTCTGGCAAAAAGAACAGGCCACTGAGGAAGAGCCTTTACAGAGAAATGTGTGATGGAACTACGTCAGTAAATACTCTCTAGCACGTTGTTTATGCTAGCACGGCTAACAGATTAGCTTATCTAGCGCTTACTATACTCACATCGGCACATTCAAAACTCTTCTAATACTTCCAATACTCTTCTGATACTCTTCCAAATGTAATTTAGTAATGTACCTTTACTTTAAACGTCAAAGTATGGTAACAGCTAATTCGTCGACGAGTTTGGGGCCTTTTATTTGGGCTAACGTAGTTCTTAAGCTATAGCTGCTAGCAGAAGCCTGCTGCTGAGGCCTCACGTCCCCTGGCTGTGCCCACAAACCTTCTTTGTGCTGCTCTTACCTTCCTGTCGCATTCTACATAACTCAACGCAAACTCACATTTTTTACAGGTCCAGTATCTCCAAGCTGAAGGCTGTCGTTCATGCTGCTGCGGCTCTTTTCAGCGTCTTCCTGTTTGCCAACGTGCGTCACCTAGCAACGGTCTCCATGGTAATCGAGTCAGCTACCTGTCTGTCTGTCTGTCTGTCAGTCAGTCTGCCTGTCTGTCGTGCATGTATATCAGTAGACAGTAGAATGTTGCAAAATCCAGGCTTTCGTGGACTTTAACAAACAGCCTTTAGAAATGTGGGAAATTTTGCTTTTTGGAACAAAGCTTCATAAAGTGCACTGCGCGTGCGTCCTCTTCGCCTTTTCCTACACTTTAATTTACAGGTATCTGTTGTTGTTGTTGTTGTTGTTGTTGTTTCTTGGCTGGATCTCTGGATGAACTTAAGTACTTCTGATTGTCACTACAGTGTTCACAGCTTTTTCTTCTTTTTTCCTTAGATCGTTTATATTTGTTCAATTATGTATAATATTTAAGCTCATTGCCGTGTTTTCTTATTTATTATTAAACCTTAACAAACTTGTTTCTATTTTTTTTTCATCAGATGTGCTCCTCCCTGTGGTCTAAACCTGAAACTGGACTAAAATGAACTTGAACTGGTTTATTCATACAAACAAGGCAAATACAAACCGAGAATCCTCTGATGAAGTCCGCACTCTGGGGCAGGGAACTGGAACCTGATGTTCACGCCACCGCACGGTAGATGTCGCTGTTGTGTGGATTTTATGGACACAGACTGAACAGCAGCGACATAACGTACCGCCGCAGCTGTCAGTGTGCACCATCAAACACCCCTGAGTTAACTTTTCATGGGAAGTTGATTTTTCTCTGAACATTATTTCACTCGTGGATTGAGGATGAGCTGGGGGTGGGTTGCGTCCATTGTCGTCCAGTTAATGCAGGACTGCTGCTGTTCCTCCTGACACATCACACATGTCTTGCACCACTGGATTTGGGGATGGTGCAAAATAGCCAAGACGTTATTGCCCGGGTAGGGGCTCTCTCTGCTGCCCCTCCCTCGCAGACGTCACGGCTCGACGGTATAAAGCCAGAGGCAGAGGGGGAAGCCGGCCAGTGAGAGGAGGCTGGGCTGCAGCACACTGACTGCTCAGGCACAGTGGATGGAAAGAGTCTATGCAATGGAGAAAGTGAAGCACGGTGCAGAGACTGGCGCCCTGTAGACTCCGGAAGAAGGGAACAGATGCTTGTATGTGTCCAGGGGGAATGAAGAGTAGGAGCAAGAGTTTTGATGAAGGGCTGAGATTATTTTCCGACATGGCACGGATTGGGTCTCTTGCAAATGCGCACTTTGCAAAGATGACATAGCACTTGAGAAAAATGGGATTCGCCCAGGAACAGAACTCACTCACGACCTGAATGAAAAAGAGAAAAGGGGATTCTATACAAAGCGGAATTTAGTTGTGTTGTATTGTTCTTTTACTCGACGAGCCTCGGCTGTGAGTGACCGCAGAGAGAAAGATGAATCTGGGCAAAGCACTTTTGTTTTTCCTCCTCTGCAGCTGTGTGACAGTGATTCTGTCTCTGTCCACCTGCACCACCGTGGACATCGACCACATCAAGAAGAAGAGAGTGGAGGCGGTCCGGGGACAGATCCTCAGTAAGCTCCGGCTCACCAGTCCGCCTCAGACAACAGGTCCGAGTCAGGTCCCGTTCCAGGTGCTGGCCCTTTACAACAGCACCAAGGAGCTGATAGAGGAGCTGGGGAGGGACAGGCAGCACAGCTGTGGACAGGATAACACGGAGACTGAGTACTACGCCAAAGAGATTTACAAGTTCAACATGATAAACGGTCCGCCAGAAAACAGTAAGTGAAGTCATCTCATGTCTGTTGTTGTGATGTGGAAGGGGGGTGGGGGCAGGAGGGAGAGCTGAGTGGTCACTGATGACCGACGTTGATCCACAACTCAGCAGCCCAAATGTTGTTGTTTAGACACAAACACGCTGCAGAAATGAGATCAAAAACAGGAATTGCAGCCGGCGTAAAGCGGACGCGCGTCTTTTACGCACAGACGCGCCTGAGCGCGGCGCGCAGAGCAGAGGGCAGAGTAAACAGTCTAATTGGTATGAGCACCATTCCTCATACATACCTCACACCAAAGCCATGGGAACTCCAGCCGAAGTCTGACACATTCCTAAGCAGGGAAAATTCTCAGGCAGTTAGGTCTCGTAGTTTGTGCCAACTCCAATACCTCATTTCCATTTTCTGGCCGCGAGTTGCCCAATATTTTTCATCCACCGTTGCGACTCTCTCACTTCTATTTCCCAACGATTCCTCCTATAGTCGTGAGGGACAGGGCCGCTCTGCGTTATGATCTAATAATTCCCTTGATCGCCCACACTGGTATTTCCTGTGTAAACTACGGTCCATTGATTGCTCCAGAAATCAGAAACAGAAGCTCACTGAGAGGTTTGTGTTTAAGTGGAGGAGTTGGCTTTGGGCCCATTCCCGGGCAGTGGTCCGCTGACTGCATGGTGTTACCATTTTGGAAACCAACAGGTGTTTATGCTGTGCTGTGATACTGAGCAGAGCCTGCAGCACATGCCCCGAATCAAATCCATTTCACAGGTCCCACAAAGTGCCTCTGACATTCACAAATACACAGCTTGGGGGTTTATCCACTGGTCAGAGGTAGCCGGAGCTCCCAAAACAAACAGAGGTCTAAGGAGTGGGATCAGCCATGGCCAGGTGCCCGGGATACATCACACTGGCCTCATACTGCAGGTGATAATACAAGACATGAACTTGACTTTCTACTGGCAACACTTACGGCACTGAACAGCTCATCCAAGGTGGATATTATCCAAAAGGATGCAGCGAGCCAGCACACATCAATTAGCAATTTTCTCCTCCTTTCCATTATGTAACTTTAAAAAGAGCAGAGCATGTTTCAAACATAATGTCTGTCACCTTGATAATTCTGCAGTGTAGTTCATTTTCATTCCTCCTGGATATAATGACTTTTACATCCACCGCTTTTGGACGGTGGGAGTGTTTGGGAACATGCTCAAGTTTGACTTTTTTCATGCCCAGTTAAAAAGTTAAACAGAAAGTTTTTTTTTTGGTTTTTTTTTCTGATGTGCCACATGCTCCAAACGACTTTTCCCAGACAGTGCTATTAATGTAAATCAAAGTATTTGCTATTTTTAACTAGATGACTCATCAGTGAGACAGGGCAGCCATGTGTCTGGAAGGTCATAAACCAAATACTCTTCATATTAACAGACATGTGACTGTAAATATTCAACTGGAGACTTTTTTTTTTTCCTAAGTATTTTACACTCAAAGAGGAGCAATCTCAACACATGGTCACTTGCTATGAAGCAATAAGTCAGTAAAAGTGGAGGACCAGCAGTGAGGGTATCTGATGTGCAATGATGTCATATGAAAAAACAGAGGCAGAGGTCTGTGGCCTGTGGCCCGGAAAACACAGCATCCCCTCCCCAACTCAAACACCTTGGGCAATGTCACTTTCCCACCCTGGTTTTCCTTCAGAGGAGAGCTCCTTCGTGCTACGTCCAACGCTGTCTTGGCCCCCGTGGTCAGTGTGTACACACCAGAGCGTAAAGAAGGAAGTGGAGTTTCACCAGATAATTGTACATCCACGCCGGTACATTTCAAAAGGAATCGGACTCGCTTTTTATGAGGTGGAGATGTTTCAGCAGCTGGCTCGCACCTGCTGCCTTATGCTTCCTATTTCCTTTGTTTACCTCCGCAAAGCTCTGGAGAGACTGACATCACAGACAATCCTCCAGGCGATGGGGCTAAGAGAGGTGAATCCCGAGAGGAGAGGAGAGGACAGAGTGTGGTGTGGGAAGGTTTGTCTGCCAAAGCCCTTCAGAGGCACCAAAACACACATTTCTTTTTTCAATTACATAATGAGATGAACTGACATCCTTTGGTCATGTGACCATGGAGCCGGTTCTGGCTTTGAATCTCCATTTCCGGACACGGACGGACTTGTTAACCCTTTGTTTCCTTATGTCCCTTTGTACTGTATTCCTTTGGACACAGCGTGTTCCCTTTGGGGACTATGACCTTCACAAAAAGATGTTGTGAGACCGTGGCACAATAAAACTCAATAAAACTCCAACTTATCTGATCTGACACTGTTGAACGTTGACCCCAAACCAACATTTGATCGAGGAACCCAAGAAAGGCTTGGTGACAGTTTACACCCGACATCCTGACACCGGTCATGTAAATAATACAATTGATGAATATATTTCACCTTAATTATGCAGGCGATCCCCTCCACTCGCCAGCGTGGAACAAATTACCTTTCAGACCCTTGGCAAAAATAAGCCATAATGTGAAATCCACCTAAAACCATTGCAATGGGAAAAATGAGGTCATCCAAAAGGAAACCGAAGACTTGATTAGAATTTCAAATCTCCCCTCTCGAAGTGGGGCTTTCCACCTCCAGGGGGGGAGGCAGAGGGAGCAGCGAGTGAGGTTTCCTCCGTATAGATGCTGTGGAAACACTGGACAGATATACGGCCGGGGATGAACGCCGAGAAGGTCACCGACCAAACAGCTGACAAAAAAACACGTTTGTGGAAACATTGGATAATGACTGGGAGGACGCTGAAATCTGATTACGGGTCAGATGGAGTACAGACACTCGGAGCGCCGCAAGTTCCTTTTGCATGGTGAGACAGAAATAAATGGAGTTTCCACAGAGCGAAGGTGCGAATCTCCTTTCAGCCACCGGCTCACCTGAGGCTGTGAGAGCCAGCTGAGGAACGATGGCTGCACCTCAGCTTGGCTCCAAGACTACCTTTCCACTGGTCTCGTGCTCGGCCTGTTTGAAACTCGGAGACAGCCCGTTTTCAGCCCATGTGTCTCAATCACACACACACACACAGTTTGATGTGTGTTACTGCAGCTCGAGCATGTTGTCGGTCGTCACTGGTCGCTCCCGTATCCAGCACGTGAGACCGTGTTCCTGCTGCTGAGGAGAACTTGGCCTCCGTCTGAGCCCTCTGAGCACCTGTTGAGCAGCGGAGGCGGCAGGAGGAGCGCTGCCGACCGTGTGCTGCAGCCAGGCTCCACCGTCACATTTGGTTTTCATTTCATGACCTCAACTCGTTGCTAACTCGGACCACACGGAGCACGAGCAGATGGTTTTCGTGCTAATGGCTCACGTCTCCCCGGAACGGACTAGGAATAGTTAAAAAAAAAAAAAAGAAAACCCTTTGTTATTATCCGCAAGCTATCCAAACTTGTAGAGGGAAATCCTGTACAAAAAGCTTATCAATAATCAGAAGATAAACATGTCCATCCCTGGAAGGGTTTGTGTGGAAAATGTACACAATGAGGTAAGAGATGAATAAGAGCTGGAAGGCGTCTGCCAATAGAAACAAGTGGTTATATTCTGATTAATTTCAAACAAGGAAATATGAAAGAACCTCATCGAGGATGATGTCACCGTTTCCTTCTTACCTGCAGATGACCTGTCCTACTGCCCCAAGGGAATCACCTCCAAGGTGTTCCGCTTCAACGTCTCCACCATGGAGAAGAACTCCACCAACTTGTTCCGCGCCGAGTTCCGAGCCCTGCGGATCCCCAACCCCGGCGCCAAGAAAAACGAGCAGAGGATTGAGCTCTACCAGGTGTGTGTGAACGGGCCGATGGTCCGCTCCGTTAGCAGAGCACGAGGGGGGGG
>CAAKHB010001178.1:39321-51516 GCA_901007665.1 Aeoliscus strigatus
CGAGCAAGGAAGGTCAGTTCTGGTAAATTTGTATCAAACTGTTTGCAGTTCAGACAGCTGTCAGGAGGACGGTGGATAACCTTGAACTGTGTGAAAACACCTGGCACAGAGATTCTATCCTGAGTTGGAGGAGCCTGGGCTCACACTGGGATGTATATCAGATGTGCCTCAGTAACAGCGGTATTAAGTTGCCCCGAAAATGAGCGCTGGAAATAAAAGGAAGCAACTTATTATCCCAGCGCGCTCTGCAAACAATCATCTCCTTTCTCTGGGACAGAGTTTACTTTTCCCTGTCATTCTTTCTTTTCCCCTCTCTTTATTCTTTCTTTTCATTGTTTCCATCAGTGCATTTTTGTCCTGAAGCTTCCGTTTTTCCCACACTCTCCCCTGTCACACTGGTCGACCACAAAAATGCAGGATAGACGTGTGCGTGCATTTGTGCGTGTGTGTTAGTGTGTGTGTGTGTGTGTGTAGGGGAAGGGGGCTCTGGAATTCCACATGCAGTGGGTAAACACGGCAACTGCCAGGAAGACACACACACACGCAGGAGCAAACACGGCACCTAACCTACTGGACAACCCGACGCTGCCCCCCTGCCCTCTTAACTCTTCACCCGCTGGCCATCAGGAAGAGATGGATGAAGGGAACACGTCAGCAGAGCGAGGGCTTCCCTCAGAGTCTCAACCGCGTCGACTGTTTCAGCACTACAGTGGAAAAGTCATGTCCTGCTCGGTCCTCGGTCGCAGAGCGGAGCGATACAGAACCCAAACCAATTCATTGGAGTCCTTTCCTCGTTCACATTCGATGACTTTGAACCGGCCACCCAGCTCTCACAGGTTTGCTGTTGTTGTGTAATTTGGCCGGACGCGGCAGTAATAAAGTCATAACGTAAGTAAGGGAAAGGAAATGGCTGGCAGTTCAGTCCCGTTCACTCTTTCCCCCTTCATTTTCCCTCCTGTGCTCTTCAGCTTATCTCCAAACCAAACAGGATTTAAATGGCGCTCGGAGCCCAGGAACCTTCCACTGAACCACGTTCTGTTTACGGTTCAGGCAGAAACCAGGCCTGTGATGAGGTTGTTTACCGAACAGCCTGATACACCCTGCAGCCAAAAGACTGGGAGCCCTCTGCACATATTCCAACTCTCATTAGCATTAGCCACGTCCGCTTGAACTCTCTGATCCCGTGCACTCTGTCTCACTCTGCAATTAACGGCCCTGCAATCACTTCATGTGACACAAATAACACATAACTTGGTCAGTCTGGGTTGATTCACACTCAGCTGTTCTTACTTGATGAGGCGCTTTGTTGTCGCCGTTTTCCTGATCTGCCCCTCTCGGACGATGCTCGGTGGCTTTGGAGGAAGGACGGGGTGAACGCCGGCCCGGATGTGAGTGGGACCGTGACTGTGACAGGGTTGTACGTGAAAGCCGGCCGGGTTGGCGGGAGCCTTGGCGTGTGGAGTCGCCGTCTCGTCTGGGTGTTGAGCCTAAAACACAAAAGAGACAAAGGTTAAAATTTCAGTGAAAGAGTGTTTCCTGCAAAGGGCGGTGGAGCAGATCTTCTCTGCTCAGGTTCCATCACCACGCTCTATCTGAGAACAGACTGGCACTCCGTCAGACATTGTTATGGTTGGTCTGGACCCAGAGCTACTCAGGATTTACTGGTTTATCAAACTTTAAATTGTAAAGTAAGTGAAAAGATATGGCAGGTTGGACGATGTGCATCAAGAAGACCAAGAGCTTCTTTTTCTCTCTGTGCTACAGCCAAAAACGACACGATGAAAGCGAATCAAAACAACAAACAGATAATCTTAAACCGTAAATCTCCTTAAAAGCTGATAGCAGCTGCAGGTTGGAAGAAAATTCTCGGTCGGTTATCATGATGAGTGACGGCACTGACGTTTCAATCAAAGTTTCTGTTACAGTAAAACATAAATTATAGCGGCTTTACTGTAACGGCATCCTGCATAAAAGCACATTATTGGGCGACTGGCTGCAGTAAAAAGCAAATTCATTTGTTTGTTTATGCACGAGAAGAGGTAGGATGTCATATTTTACAGTCACTCCTTGCTCGCGGTGCTGGAGAATGCTTTGCATACATTCCTTCCACATCGCAGATGCTATTTTCTCTGCAGCTTTATACGGCTATCGAAGCAGCTAATGGTTTTCCAGCGCCGGCCGTTCAAAGTGCCGGCAGTGTGACAGGGAATATCTGATGTAATTTCTCTGTTGATAAATGAGAAGCTGAGTTTCCAGGTTGCATGGCCTATGGCTGCAATTCAGTTTGAGCGAGGCCAGGAAGGGCACCTTTGTTTGGCTGCCAGGTGGCCCCGGGCCAAGCCCACGGAGGAGCCGCACAGTCTGCACCCAATAACTGGAACGTGGATCGCAGCGCCGGAACAGCCCCTCTCACATACAAATTTGTGTACATGGACACTCACACGCTATCTAAATACATCAATTGAGTTTCCAGCAAGGCCAAGAAAGACAGAACGGTGCGCTTTAGGATATCAAATGCATGTGTCAAAAGCCGCGGGGTCTGTGCAAGTCAAACAACTTCAGTTCAAGCAGCCAATGAACCAAACGGAGGTGCGGCAGAGATTCAGGCTCTTCGGGCTGAGAAAGGAAAGATCGAATGTGACTTGATGATGTGGAATAGCAGAGGATAGTAGTTGCCAGCGCTAACAGACAGAAAGCCTCATGTGGGCGGAACAAACAGGGAGTGAAGGGTTTTCGGGAGGTTCGTCTGATACCACGCTGAGACAACCGCGTCAACCTCTCAATGACCTCGGTTTGTGACGGTTTAACGAGACGGGTGGACTTCACGGCGAGCTAGGCAACGCACGATGTAAGGAACATCTACAATACCTGGTTCAGAATCGCCATGACGATGCATCTTAACTATCAAAAGAACGTGACCATCACAGACTCAAAACACTTCAATCAACAGTCAGTCCCCACTGAATAAACAAGTTCAATTGTTATTAAAGATTATTGCCCGGTGCTTATTGCCATTTAGATACTTTTTAAGATATGTTTAGCGCACACGCTCTTATCGCCAGAACGATGAAGATATGATTTATCGGGTAGCGCTACAGTGTACACGCGGCCTTAAACGCCACGAGATACTCCTGCCTGCGTACGCCAGGAGGACGACGGGGCAAACTGAGAAGGAAGTAGAAGAAAGGGATCGCTGACATCGAGTGCCTTGCATAAGCCCGCTCGAACGAGCCAAAAGAAATATTCGCCAAATTAATTGAGTTCCAACTATACTGACGAGAAAACAATGACGTGAGAGCAACTGCATTACTCAGGACAGATGGGAAAAAGACGAGCGTCCCGTCATCCTGGAAAATGAATAAAAACATGTTTTCTGCAAAGATCATCTTTCAGAGCAACCTCACGGAAACATGCAGGGGGCTCCTTTTTTTTTCCCAAACATTTGAATTTCACTTTGAGAAATGATTCCAGTCTCCTTCAGAAAACCTCAATCACACCTTTCACAGTCCGTCAGGCTAGAGTGAAAGGTGGATACATTACTCAGACGGAGCAGATCATACCCCAGAATAGCTTGGATGTCGTAATGGGAACACAATCGAAGCTCAAAATGAACATTAATGGTCAGATGGCTTTAGTGCAGCATTCCTTGATGACATACTTCAAATATAAGCCGAGTAGAGTTACTCCGCCAAACGTCGGCCTTGGGGTTGAGCAGTCATGTTTGGCTCTTGAGGAATGAGCTTCTGTTGGAGGAGGATGTTCCCACCGAAATCCAGTGTGTTAAGTGGTTTTGTCGGGCGGAGATTCTCAGAATAACTTTGTAAACGCAACCGTAAGACATTTCCTCTTGATGTGGATGCATTTCGCACCGATTTGTGTCATGAATACTTTGAGCAAACACAAACAAGACATCAGGGGTTTATAGCTGATAGTTGTCACACACGCTGTTCCCTTTTTAAAACAAGAAAAAGTAAATGAAATAAGATAAGATAAGATAAGATATGCCTTGGTTTATCCCACAATGGGCTAAACATTCACCGTGTTGCCAACAGCGGGACACATATACTGCTCACATACACAATATGTACATGTAGAAAAGCAGTGGCGAATACAGATATAAAAACTAATATGCAAGTGACAGCAAAAGAGAGCAGAACTTTACATTTTCTTTTGGGAATTCATCCTAATCTGACCCAACTTACTCCTACCAAGTGTCGTGGTTCATGCTGGAGTTGAGCAAACGGTGGGATTCAACAGAAAACAGACACAGACAACTGTTCACACTCACTCAATTTAGAATAACCCGTTGACCTGGCGGGCAGAAGCCGGAGTACCCGGAGAGAACCCGCACGGACACGGGGAGAGTATGCAAACACCACACAGAAAGTATCCCACGTCAGGATTCAAACCGGGGACGGGTCGAACTTTATTAAAATATGCAGCCTACCGACAACAGATTGAAACAACTGAGAGACACAAAGGTAAGAGATGAATAGTTTGTACATTTTTGTCCACGTCTGCTGCTACAGAGGAACACTGGTGGATTTAATGAATGTGATATTTAGAAGTACCTGATGTCCTTCAACGCTCTGGTCCAAAAGCTGTTGGGCCAGAAGTCGCTGCTTTTGCAGTTGCTGGATAGCGAAGTGAAGCTGGTAGCTGCTCTGGGTGGGCTGGTGGTGCTGCTGGTGGTTCACTCCTGTCACCGGTCCATACGCGTCTCTCTGCATCTGCCCATCCAGAAGACTCCTGTCATCCATCAGCGGTCTGCGGTGTGGAAAGAAGAAAACGAAGAGACGTCAGTGGAAAGGTAACTGCATTCACAGCTGAGAAAACAACGCAGACGCACGGCGACAGTGGCTTTACCGTCTGTCATCTGCATGACAACTATCCCTCCACAGGGCATTTGTTGAAATACCGGGAAATTCTACATTTCAGCCTCATTGGCTATTCGGGGATTTGACACATTTGTGTCATTTGGTTATAAATCAAAGTTAATAATGTCACCTTACAAGGCTCCGTGCACAAAACCAGAAAAGTCTCTTCAACAACGTTCATGTAAAAGTTTTGATTTTCTCTTTCTGTGTTTTTTTTTCTTTCTCAATTGTACATGCATTTGAAGAATTTCTTTTCTTTTGAATGTTTCAAATCAATCCAATCAGATCAAATATATATGTATACCAACCAGCCAAACGCTTGTCTTGTGTTTTAGGAATTATATTTTGTAAAACAAAGTGTAGGTGAGCTGGAGATCATTTGTTTTTCCACCATAGCGAGAACAATGTAAGCTTGTTTAATATTGTGCTACCAGACGATTAAACAGTTTTCCTTTTTTGTGTCTCATATACTCCATCTCTGCATATAAAGTGATCAAAAAGGGTTTCTTAAACTATCATGGGTAAATACAGCGACAGATTTTCACCCTGCAGCATCTGATTTACTGCAGTAAAATATGATTTGCATATGTTACTTCTATTTATCTCTACTAATTCTTTGACTTTCTTTAATCTTACTTTGCTTTTGTCATGTCGTAACTCACGCCACTGTGGAGCAATAAAGACGCATCTTATTGTATCTTATTGTAATTATATTAGCACAGTAGTTGTGGGCATCTTTCAGCTGTGTACTATGGTATGAAAAACATCTAAGGCTCGAACGAGAAAACTTGGCATAGTTGTTCGCAATGACCGGAGGTGCCATGACAACTTTTACACATGGGAGTTTAACTCAGGAGCACCAGCGAGCACTTGTGTTGACAGACGGGCACTTGCAGAGAGCGCAGGTCTCTGCCAACACTAATGTACTCACATATAGTTTTTGCTATGCTACATGGCTCTGTGCCAAAGTTTAATGAGTGGGACACTTTCTTTCCACGTAATCCTACTAACAGACTACAACAAAAGGAATAACACTACCTCCTAGGCGTGGAAAGCTCTTGTTGTTGGTCTCCTAGCGTATTAAACAAGCTTACATAGTAGATATTAAAAAACATCCATTCTGGACAACAAACTTTCTGCAGGTCACCTTCACATTGGGGTTTTACATAATAGCATTGCTCAACGGGCTGTTCTGGTAGTAAAGTAGTAGCAGAGAGATTCAGTGAACAAATTTCGATATGAATTAGATGTTCAGTTCCCAGACGTGCCAGCAGCTAATGATCGCCCTCATTTCCCTTCACAATTTCAATCCCAACACCACCAACGAGCAGTAAAAAGGGGCAGCAGACTGAACTAAAAAAAAAAAAAACTTTCCTCTTAGCTCCAGCTCTCCCAGAACTTCACGTTCCATTCACATCACAAAGCCACAACCTGGAAAGCAACGCTTTCTGACCAACGCCACGAGTTTGTAACTGGATTATCTGTCATTAGAACTAAGCTGGTTTCAGCCTTTTTTCTCTCTCACTCTCTCTCTGGTCCCAGCAAATGAAATGCTGGGACCAGCTTCTTCTCCAGACACACTGAAATGAAGTCTACGGCTCCAGATGACAGGAACTGTGGAGCAAGGGGCGGGGCGATTCAAAGCTTCGTCAAATATATTTCATTATGATTATTAGAGCCACCAAAAAGCATCAGTTTTATCAGTCTCATGTTTTTACAAGAGTATAAGGCAGTAAGTGTTAGCATGTGATTCAAGACAAAGAATGTTTTGTTTCACATTTGATCTTGTCTAGTCTGACTAGTGGAATCTGTTTTTTATGGACAAAATATACAGTATGTTCCATTTTGAATAATCATTACATTGTCTGGATCCATTTCCCAAACTACCATTCAATCACATCTATGTATATAAATGTCACAGTATATCATGATGCATCTCATCATCCTTAGTTTTCTCTTCCCTGTGAGAAACTGTCTTTCTGTTTTGAACTTAAGTTTGAAGTTTTCAGGCTGCTTGTGTCTTCACCACATCTCAATTTTGACATGTTACATTTAGTTTATTTACAATATTTACATACAGTGGACTGACAGAATGGAACGTGCACGGTCGGCAATCAGTCAAAAACAATATAAGTCGCCAAAACAATGAAGTTTAAGTCACGTTAACTGATGCTTACTATGACTCGATGATTCCCAAATGATGGGAAACATCTGTGGTGGCAGCAGCGCATCTGTGTTTGTACAATCAGAGACGGTCAATGTTCCCGTACCCCTGGAAAGCTCAACCTGGGACTTTCTAGCACCTGGGGCCGCAGTTTATTCTTTAGTTCCCCCGCTCGAAAGCCATGTTTAACTCGTGCATTCCTCAAACGATTCTCAGTGGAAGCGCTGTATTTGTGTCTGGTGTGCAGCTGTATATTTATCACCTCATCCAAAAATAATGCAATAAAAAGTACTACTGGGATCGAGGGATCTCTGGAGTCTTAATGGTGAAAAAGAAAAATGCTCCCATTCGATGCGATGTAATTTGTCTGCTGCTTGTGTAAAAGAAAACACTGTGGACTAACAATCACAATAGCTATAATATTTTTAGAGGTTAACTATGATAAGCTCTGAAATTAGAATTCAATTAATCTTGAACCACAATGCCCAGTGTGGGATAATAATCTCGTTGCTCGAGTGAAACAGTATTCCTGTCCTGGGTGGCCAAACAAAAACAAAAGGGATCTTACACTCATGTGAACATGCGATCCGCCCATGCATTTCACATAATAGCACATATATTGCAAAAACAACTGCACTGACCACGAGCCAGTTCCACGGAAACAAAGGATTGTCTGTGAACCGTGCAACGCCAGAGATTCTACAACGCCAGGAGACAAAACAAGAACCCGCTCTTTGTTTAGAGCAGTCATTTCCTTTAACTTGGCCACAGTCCGCACACTGGACCACGGGGACCAGCGCTGCTACTATTTTATTAGCATATGGTCGGACTACTTCTCAGGTCAGGAGCATGTGTTTTCCGGGGATAAAATCACTCTGGAGGGCCCGGACTTTTTCAGACAGCGCTTGTCAACACAACACCGCAAAAACTATACTTCCGAAAAGTACAAATCCAGGTGTTAAAGTGAGATAACTGCAGCACTACAGCAACATGTGGAATAACAGAGGCCAAATGCTGCACATGAGCTGAACTTTAACTATCTGGGACTCCCCTTCCTGCTCGAGGGTGTCGCCTTACTCGCCGTTGTGCTCGCCGTCCTTTAATATCCCGATATGACTTCCTGTAAAACAACACAGCGGTGCACGTCGAGCACATGTGCTGCATCAATCTGAGCCAGTGTGAATGTGGGAAAACTGGACAAGCTGCAGATGACACCAGACCACACAATCTCAAAGACAGTATAAACACCACCGTCTCATGAACACGAGGGTATTTCCAGCCATTAGTCTGTTTATTTACCTTGTTTCACATCCTTAAAATACATTCAATGAAGAGCGTCAGGGGGGTTGTTGTGGGAGTCCGGCTGGATGCTGATGGTTTAGATGACATGCCAGTTCGGATGTATACCGAAGAAGCAAGTTCTCAGATCTACTGTCACTCTCACTCTCATGAAGTAACCCGAGACCAGACCAACCAAAACTATTTTTAGGCGCTAAATTAGATATCTGTCCATCACAGTCTTCTCTGTTTCAAATAAACATGAGTCAAATTGGGATTACTGTTAAGTACTCTGGTAGGATCTGGTTCTGTTTTCACCAGTTTGTCTTACTGTCACTTTGGATGTCAGCAGGATTACGCAACTGGTCAACCCGACTGGCCCCGGCCCATTTCCACCCACCCCGAGTCTGCTTCTGCTCAAGGTTTCTTCCTGTCAGCAGGCACTTTTGTTCTTGGCTGTGTCGCCAAATGTCTGCTCACGAGGGACAGTCTGGTCTCTGTGCGTTTAAAGAGCACGATGGAGACCTTTCTCTGTATGGCAACTGACCTGAGGTGAGCGAGTTTAGGATTTGGTGCCTAATAGACTTTATGGAGCGACGATGGTACGATGAATCGGCCTTTACAGTATGAGGCACGTGTCTTTAAGGACATTTAACTTCTCACCGCAAATGTGTGTACGACCATTCAACAGTTTGGGCTCACCCAGACAATTTCAGTTTCCCAGCCTATCAGGTTTTATTAGGGTTTTTCTAATCATCAAACTGCAAATGGGCCCCTGTACACCAACACCATGAAAAATCAGCCATTTCCAGCAAGAATAGTCATCGACCACATTCTCGACTGTATTTCTGATAGAGTTAATGTTGACTTAATTATAAAATTTTCTTTTAAAATTTCTAGGTGACCCCAAACCTTTGAACGGTGATGTATTTTGGTCCAAATTATAACTTTTTTGTTGTGTATTATCGCGTATTGATTGTATATTGCAAATTTACTTCGAGGTACACCGTTAATACTACATGATCACTACTTTTATCTCTTTTTACCTTGAATATAGTGCACTTTAGCAAAAAAAAAAAACCACTACTACTAAATCTAATACTTTGCTACCGTAACACTTTAAATTTCACCGCTAGAGGTTTATTTCATCTTATCAAGAGCTTTAAAAGTATGACAAGTTCAGAGGAGGTTAGGGAAATTAAATTAAGTTAAAAGAAACAGTGGGTGAACATACATATACGTATCTAAGCAAAATAGAAATAAAGGGGCAGGGACACAGCGTTACATAATTATTTGCTCTGGCTAGAAGGGCTTTGCATGTTTGACACACTTGTTCCATAACTTAATGAATACGTTTTTTTGGAATCGGAGCGAGAAAAGTAATCCTTTCCACAACATAAATATGCTTAACTATAGTTAATCATTCTCGGATTGTTGGAGTTTCAGGACCAGCATCTCGAGGGTGATTGTTTTTGTTGTTTTTTACAAGCTGATCTCAAAATGCCAAACAAATATTCATCAGAGCGTCTCATTTACTTCTTACAAAAACGCAGAATTAAAGAATGTCATGCAAATCGTGTTCACTGCCAGAGTTTAACTGGCTGGACTCGACGTGTTTCTGAAAAATGCAATTTCTCGTTGCAGTGTTTCAAGTTTCCAATCACACTTCATGCAAGTTGCATAACGGACCGCAATTTACTTCCATACTAACTTCATAAAAAGTGCTTCATTGCACGTGTCAAAACCACGATTTTTTATGAGGGGGATGAAATATTCCTGGTGTTTTGGACTGTTAAAAGTATGACCTTAGGCTCTGGGAGGGTACATATTTGCAAAAGCACATAAACAAAACAAATATTTGATTTATTGAAAGAAGAATAAGCCTGACAGTAATCACTGCGATTAATAACTGCAGCCCTGCATGCATGTGGTAATACTGCACACTGTGGGTACCACTGCAAAGGTGTGTGTATCCACATGAATGTGTTCTACTCCTCGCTATTACAACATCTGGCTCCAATTAACATGAATAAAAACATGTCTTCTTTGAAATTTAAAGGAAGAGAGACATCAAACCAGTTTTGTGGGACTCTGTGTGCCATCAAATACAAGTTTTTCTGATTAGGTGGGTTGTTGGTTCAGCAAATGGGCTGTCACCAAATCCTTTGGAATGGTATGTTCTTGCACTCTTCAACCAAGTCAAACAACAGTCTGACAAAGTATTGAGCAGAACTAAAAATACCCCATGTATCTCTTGGTAGTGAAGGAGGGAACGCAGCGCAGCAAAAGAGAGCTATTTGTACCGAATTCAGAAAAAAAGGCACGCGAGCACAGCTCCCGAAACAAAAGAAGTGTTAGAGAACTTCGGATGACCTGCTGCTGACTTATTACAACACAACACTTGGCGCTCAATCACACTACAGAGGTTACTGACAGAAAAAGGTAACCCAAGCAAACACATCAAACCTTTTGTTGCTTTGGAACACGTCTCCTGGACCCGAGTGTGAATATCTCACCCTCTGCTTTTCAAAAAAAATGCTCACATCATCTCCCAAGTGGCTTGAATGGAAATTATCATCAACGTTCCAGGAGGTCCGGCAACCGGAAATGATCATAAAGTTTCCTGTGGGTGTATTTGGACATGCAGTGCGGTTCACAGCCTCGCTGCAAGCGGGGCGAGAGCTCAGAGCGTGCTGACGCAGCATACCTGCTAGATCCTGGCAGGGACACTTCAAAGACCTGTGCTACTCTTTGAAACCCATCATACCTCACCCCTGTGGTTGGTTTAAGAGCCAGTGTGCTTAACAGCTTCAGTATGTTTGGCACAAACTATCACCCCTGGTGCAGTGGGGGGGGGGGGGGGAGGAATTCTCTTATAAGAAACAGTGCCGAGGCAAAATCAAGGCAATTTTTCCTGATATCTTATTAAAGGCAGTACATGGAGGAGGGGGCCAAACCGGGGTACTGGAGAACAGTGACCGATGGGAAGATGAAGGGAGCTGAGAGTTCTTTCAGAAAAAGAAAATCCCCTTGAACTTGAGACCTTAAAAAATGAAAATGGGATTGAGCTAAAGCAGTGTATGAAAATGTTCATGTTTAAAATATCAAGCTAAATTATTATTAACAGTCAAAGGGCAATTTCGGTGCCTGAAAGTCAAACGTGAGATTCTAAACGTTCTGTGTACTCAGTATCACATACAAAAGCTAGGTGAGGTTATCTGTTACAGTATTAAGTCTATTAAAACTCTCATTCATGGTTTGTGGAAATAAAAACATTTTAAAAGGGGGGAAGGCCAGACATTCTTGGCATTCCTTGACAGCTCCACACATAAGGAAGGGCTGGACTGGAAAAACAGTCACGATCCAGCCAAGATCAGGGTCAAACCGTCTGAGACCTTGTCACTCACATAACATGACGAAAAAAAATAAAATGAAAAAGCTCCATTTAGGATGAAGCCCTAACAAATGAAATCTCCAAAAGCCGACACGTTTCCCATCCCAGACTAGGGTCGGGTACCGTGTGACGATCTGTGTGAGCAGACCGGCAGTGTGAGAGCAGAGTGAGGTCGGAGGTGGAGAGAAGTGATCTGAAATGTTGCGCAGGCCGCAGCTTCAGAACAGACAGACTCTGTGGGTGCTGACAATGTTCCACTCACCGCTGCTGCCTCCATCATCCTTCCAAAGTAATGTTTTCAACTGCCAGCGTGCTTCACGCACTCCCGGCCGTCAGCAGCTGCTTCAACAGCTACTTAGCCCCAGGAAGCACAATTAAAAAGGGAACAAAATGAGAATTTCCAAAGCACATATTAAGCAACCCTGTGCAGAGGGTGAGGTAGTGTGTGTGTGTGTGTGTGTGGGGGGGGGGTGTCTGTTGGC
>CAAKHB010001178.1:60480-88105 GCA_901007665.1 Aeoliscus strigatus
CCCCCCCACATGAATCTAATCAAGGAACAAATCCTCGGCAAGGAATATGAACTGTAATCATGCAAAAGGATTTCCTCCTTGTCTTTCATGTTATATCACATAATGTTAGCGACTGGAGCTCCACCTGAGTCAGCTGGTGCAGTCAGTGGACCACCGGTGACAGCACTGAAACCACCAGGCCCCTCCGTAGCTCAGCTTACCCGTACTGCTCCCACGTTTCCGCAGTGGGGAAGATTCTGATGAAGCCTCCTCGTCTCTCGTATTCCTCCTTTATCCTCCTCAAGACTTTGATCTGCACCAGAGAGAGAGAACAGAACATACAAGTAAACTGAGTGTGTGTGTCTGTGTGTGTTCAGTATGAGCCGGATTCCACCGTACCTCCTCTGCAGTCAAACACAAGGTGCTCTCTTCTTGGTTTTGTTTCCCTTTGTCTGGCTCTGAGTTGCTGGCTGACTGTCGCTACAGGAGAAACAACAACATCACTAATGCCGACAACCATGTTCATCATTCAGCATAACAAAGATCTTTTCTCTTCTGAATTGTTTTCAGCTGTCTTTAGACGTTTTCATTTCACGTCTCTGGCTTGCGTCTGAGTGTTTGCATGGATGGAAAGCTCCCCCCATGCACTGCCACGCTGTGATTGACAGCTTTGGCCTGCAGGTTGGAGCTGGGGCTAGTCAGCGGGGGCGCAACCCCACAGGATTACACACAGAATTTGTCATCTAAATAGCCCGGAGATTACACTTAATTTGCCTGACGTGGCTGAGTGGGGGGGCAGGCAGCCAAAAAGTGACAGGGCCTAAGCCCTCCAGAAGAGGCTCAACTGTTGCCCCAATCAGAGTAAAAGGAGAGGACAGGTTCCCGACAGTCCTGGAGGTCTACACCGACGTGTGCGACAGGCCCGCTTCACAGGCGGTGGGTCAGAGAAACTTAGAGTCAAACTTTTGGGGCTTTGGAGTCAAGTGGTGCATTGCTTAATGTTGCCGCTCCGCTAATGTAATGAGAAATCGATTGAGCACATAAATAAAAGCCGTCTGTCTGTCACTATGACAAACAGCAAAGCCACGTAATCAAATAATGGAAAAAGGAGTAAGCGCTTTCTTCTCCTTAATGCAACAAGCCTCAAGGAATCGTAAAGCGTCACGGCAAAGGAAGATTAATATGGATGAGAGAGTACAACCATCTTTTTTTCAAGGGTTCCACAAGGCAGCAGGTGAAACGGTGAGAGTGGCCAACTATGGAAACATGCAACAACTGTGTGTCTGAACAGGCCTTCAGTGAGTTCCCTCCAGCAGATCGCGGACCAAAGCGCATTGGATGTCACTGTCATTACGTTATTACTTGATTGGCATTAGAGTATATTTTCCGTCAGCACGCTCAGAGGCAGCGGCAGGAATGTGGTGTAAGCAAGAGAAAGAACGGGAATGTTTCCCGAGGAGGGTAAGTGAGTGCAAGACTTGGCTCTGTGTCGTCTGTGAGCATCCAGCACCTGAGTTCTTTGCAGCGGCGGCTTGTGGCTGTGGTCCAGGGTGACTCGCTCAGAGCGCGGCTGTCTCAAAACGGGGTCCTGACACACGAAACCTGCAGGGACACAAGCAGACAGGGGGGTTATAGAAATGACATCACATTTGAAATATGCTACTCATTCCCATGACCTTTCTGCTACATATTGCATCAGATCCTCAGTGTTTGTGCAAGTAGAGCGGAGGGCACGGAGGCAACACACTGCTCGGCAGTTCATCCAATCCACTCCGACTTTACGTGTAAAGCAGTTTCAAAACAACCAGGGTGGACCAAAGTGCTGCACAGAGGGATAAATAACAGGCAATGTCAATGTCATTAATAGAGCAGATTTAAAAGACTTTACAAAAACCAGTGCAACAGACTCAATACAACCCAAAAGTGGGTCTTTAGCAAAGTTGCTAGGTTATTTGCAGTGAGAATATGCAGCAGCAGGGAGGTCCAGGATGAGGGGGCAACCACAGTGGTGAAATAAATAAAATGTTGAGAACACTGTTTCAGTCAGTGACACTCGGGTGGCCATGTCTGTTGGCAGCTTGAAGCTCGTAGCTGTTGTTGCCTCATCCAGGTGAGTCAGGTAAGACTCAGGCCCCCTCTTACCTAAACACAGCAATTATCACAAACATGGCTGACACGGAGCTGACAGCTACGCACAGGCTGAAAAGGGAACGCTAATGGAATGTTGCCGTTATTTACCGATGTGGGATGAAGCCCAGGTGTCTGTTTGATGCATAATGGGGGTGCTATGCCTTACATGCTGCTGCTCATTTTCTCCAGACCGCATGTGTCAGTCCACAGATAACTGCTAATTTATGATTCTACTCTTTCATTAATGAGCCAGGGAGTGGGGTGGGTGGTGTGTAGGGGATGTGGGGGCATAGACAAGGCACATCATAGACCAGGTTTAGTCACACAGGCAGATGTGTATGTGCGTCTATCTTTCACAATTAGTATGAAAGCGGCTGCTGATCGACTTAAAGCTCGACGCCTGTTCATGAGAGGGTTTTCACATTGTGGGCACTCACGCCTGTGGAAGAAGGGAGGAAAGGAGGTTCTTGTTTTGAACGAGCATATAAAAAAACTATTTCTGTATTTGTACTTGTGAATTCAATCATTAAAAATGGGAGGAGACACATCTCGTCTTGTTGCACAAGCTCGACTGTATAAACAGTGTTTATCTCTGCCTCAGGCCAAGGCATTTTTGATGTCTTCATGTTAAAGATTCCTTTGGTTCAACATGCAGGATCCGGTTTCGAGAAAACTTAATGACCGTAAAACACCAGAGATCTCTTTTGACAATTTTGTATGTAAAGCATTTAATGTTAAAATAATGAAGGTTTATTCCATCAACACTGGAGCTGCACCTCATGAAGCCATGTGGATACTTTCAGCAGTTTACGCAAACTCACCTGTTGGAAAATAGGAAAACATGACGTGCTAAACAAGAGAAAACACAGTGGAACCACAGTGGAACCTACCGGAACCACAGCGCATGCACACATAAATACTTCCTTTATCCCCAGAGGGGAATTTGTTCATTACAGCAGCTTCATCCAACAGTAGAAATACAATATACAGATAAATTACACAAAAGTTAGCAACATTTACTTTATAACTCTAAGAACTGTACAAGTAATGTACAAGTATCAAATAAAAATTAGTATAGAATTGTGCACATGAATCAAATCTCCAGTTATAGACACTATCTGGCCAAAAAAGGTCACACGCTCTAATATTTATTGGCTGTGGCATCATTTCCACAAGCTTCTGCAATGTCATGGCTTTTATTTCCATCCAGAATTGCATTCCTATTTTCATCTTGGATCGATGAGGGGAAATTCGTACCAATGCGTAAAGTCTTCTCCAGTGCATCCCAAAGACACTGAATGGGGTTAAGGTCTGGACTCTGTGGGGGCCAATCCATGTGAGAAAATCATGTCCCATGCTCCCTGAACCACTCTTTCACAATTTGAGTCCAATGAATCCTGGCATTGTCACCTTGGAATATGCCGGTGCCATCAGGGAAGAAAAACTCCATTGATGGAATAACCAGATCCTTCAGTATATTCAGGTGCTCAGATGACTCATTCTTTGGGTACAGAATGTTGCTGAAGCTAGACCTGACCAACTGCAGCAACCCCAGATCATAGCCCAGCCCCCACAGGCTTGATGACATTTATCATATGTTCTTATGTTATGCATGTGACATATTATAGTAATTGCACTTTGGAATTTAAGTAGGATTGAAGACTAACCAGCATAACATAAGCAGCATTTATTCCTTCACAAGCTTCCTTCATCAGTCACAGTAGCTCAGCATGAACGCGACGGATCGGCACACATCTTAGACAGCCGAGAAAGATACTCAGGGTTCTTCACTGCAGCTGGTGCCAACACAATGTTGACATCAGTGAGATGTCTTAACAATTATTGGACGTCCATGAAAAGAATGACTTCATCACTATCACTGGTTGGACCTTTTCAGCCAGATGTTCCTGCTAACTTTACATTTGCCTTCCAAATGTGTCAATCATTCAGACTATTCTAACTGCTTAGGTATTTTCTCTCTCTCTCTCCAGGACTATTTATATACCTCCTAAATGTCTTTGTTACATCTTTTTCTTATTTCCAAATTTTTCTTATTTCCAGTATGTCTCATTACTTTTAGGTGACGCGGTCCCCCATCTTTCTTGTTTTTATTCGGATTGTTTCTTGTTTTTCTCCACGCATTCTTTCTCCCTGTATTCTATATTTTATTTTATATTATTGTTACATAATATATATATATATGATTGTCATTAATTCCTCATTTGATGTTTTAACAAAAATAAATACATTCTAAAGAAATTCCACAAAATACATATGAACCAGTTATTCTTTTAGTTGCTGCTCTTGAGTTCATGTTGTGCATTTAATTTGAATTATTCACAATAAACCTAAGTGTGTCCTGTTTTTATTCACCTGCCTGTCCTGTGGAATTGGTTCATTGCACACATTCAGTTTTCATGGACTCAATGCCATGGATGTTGTACAGTGTTTTTACTCACCCACAAGAGACAACATGTCTGCTATCATGCTGGCCTTTATCTTCAGGTCTAAGGGAGCATCACTGGAAATTAAAAAAGAAACAAATAAAATGGATTGACCACGGACATGGTGGAGAAAATTAACATCTTCAGCTACAACTCCCTTCTGACTGTATGTTCTCAAAATTTTCAAGAGCCGTCATATTCTAGGAAAACCCCTTTCTGGAGCTGGTAGAGTGTGGGTAAGAGAGCCGGGCCTGAAACAACACATTAAATAATGAAATGATTACAAACGTGTCACTCACCAGGCTAAGGAGGGCGAAAGGTTCACCTCTAACAACCAGGGTTTGAGGTTGGAGTCAATAAGGACGTCAAAACCGTACAGCTCTGCAGAGGGAAAGACAAAATCAATCAAACATGTTCGACCGTCAACTGGAAAAGTCAGCGGCGGGTGCACATCGAGAATTCAAATAACCAAAAATTAAAGATGAAGAGTATCAAAGTCACAAGCGTTTCCAGAGTTGTATCGTGGCCTCATCATGTGGCATCTGGCAACACGGCCGACGTCTCTCTGCTCCGGATTACACGCATGTTACTGAGTCAATCTCTCAAGAGCGAATTCACATACTCCAAAGGCCTGCTACTGACGGACTGGCTCCATTACACCGAGTAAGTACACACACATCTCATCTGTCATGAAGTGAGATCAAACACAAAGAATTGGGCTGTGCATGTTTTTTGTACATACAGTCAATGCATTTCTCGATGCTGGGAAGGTCGTGCATGTGACATATTATCAGCTGCATATAAGCAAGAGGAACGACAAACAGAAATAGCTTTTATCAAAGCGATGTGACCAACGGCATTCGATGGGTTTTCGAATGAAGGTTTCCAATGTTGACATTCAGATTTGAGGTTTGAGCAGCATGATCACTGACTACTGTCAAACTCTGTTTGAAATCCTTCCACACATCAATTATTATCATTATTATTCCTTCACATTATAAATCAGGACAGTTTTGTTTTGTTTTTGTAGTGTAACACAATATCTAGCTACTTCATACATCTGCTAAATCGTTTAACATTCTACAGCATCTGCTGGGATGTTGATGTGAACGTGAGCGTGAATGGGAAAGTGACTGTACTTTGAATTTCTTTTGGGGATCAATAAAAGTATCCATCTATCTGTCTAACGTCGTCAGCTCCAGGGGAAAATCAACAGACAGGTGGCGCTGAAAATTCCACAGAAGAGCAGATCAAACAGCCGTTGAGGGAAAACAGAGCACAGACAAAAATATCCAAAGCAACAAAAATAATACAAGTAAACATATACACTAGAACCTCTCCAGATGTGACTAAATATTGTCATTAAGAATATTTCCAGAAGTATCTGTAATTAAATTACACATTTGTGTACACATATGAAGCTGATTACAGTTGATTTTGTAATTAAATGACACTGTTAGATGTAGTCATAGTGAGTTCAATGAACGATGAACTCCTGCTGCACCACATAAGAGTTCATAGGTGACAGAGTCGGGGGGTTATTAGAGAGCCTGAGGTTACATATTGTATATACTTCACACCAATAATAGCTCAGCACAGTGACACAATGACAGCCACAACATGGTCAGGAAGTTCCCACCGATAAAACTCTCCCTCTCGCTGCAGTGACTGATATACGGCCGGCGGTGACAGCCTATGTGGCCACCAAATTGTCTGGGGAGTGTCACCCGTAAGCCGGCGAACCACTGGCCCCAGCTGCAGCGTGCAGGGAAAACCACAGAATTTTACAGGGATGGGGCAAAGCCCGTCTATAATGCCAGAGGAAAAAATCCCTCTAATGGCACTTCAAAAGAACAGCCTGTGTGGAGAATAGGCTGGAGGCTGGAGATTTAACCAGCACTGTTTGTTCTAGCATCTCAGGTCAATGCCAGGGCTAAGCATACAAAAGCCAGCGTGACAGCAAGTGATGACTTGATATTGCACCGGGTTGAATAATAGAAGTCTGGCCTTTTGTAGTTACCAGGACCGGTTGCTTTTATTAGGACAACAGTTATTATAGCGAGTGCTTGGAAATCATGTTGCAAAAAAGAAAAACCCCAGTGGTTTGTTGGAGACACAGAGAACACAGTCTGGGCACATCCAGCCGATGCTGAATCAAACGTTGAACTGAAGGCAGATCAGAGAGGAGCTTCTGATGAATAGTTCAATGAGCTCAAACTTCACTAAGCAACGTTTCATTCTAGATCCAGAAGTAGATTTACGCAGCACGTCGTTCCAACGCCTGACAATGATCTCTGTTCGACATGTTCGTGGACGCTCGGTAACATTTATCATATACGACACTGGAGGATGTGCAGAGTCCAATACCGACCATATCAATCCATCACTTTAACAACCAAGTAGCTGATATTTCTGTGGAGGCGTTATTCTTTAAAAAAAAAAAATCCACTCAAACTGTTACAACATGACATGAGGAACTTGTGGCAGCATTCTTTGGTGTTTCAAACATTCAAACTTAAATTTAATCAGCCAGATTGTTCAGGTATTTAGAATAGGAGGAATAAGAACTTCAGAATAAAATACTCGAGTCAACAGTCAATGTATCTGTACCTATGTACCTTAAATTAGACGACTGCTTGAAGCATTTACAAAATATGGGTTAGAGATAAATACAGAAAATAACTATCAGATGAATTAGTGTCAGACAGCTGCATAGACACCGCTGATCCTACCTTGACTAAACACTAATCTCATTGTCAATGCTCCTCCAATCCAAACATTTACTCAGAACACATCTCTTTAATTTCTGTTCAAAAACCGAAAGTTTTTTTTTTTGTTTTTTTTGGGGGGGGCGGGGGGTTCACCTTGACACAAGAGTTCAAAATACGGTTAAGTCATGAGGTTCAAATTGTTGTAACTGCAAATTGTATATTCATCATGGAACAGAAGAACTGTTGCCATCCCAGAGCCAGAACTTGCACAAGAAGTTGCAAACTGCCATCTTAAGATGGGCTGGCCCCCCCACTGCTAAGCAGCCGCTCGAATTTTCTTTTCCACTTGCACACTCACCAAACTTTGTCCACTTTTGCGCACAGGCAGACATGGTGGTGGGAAGAGATGGCGAGGGTGTGTGTTATAAAACACTTAGTATTAGTCTTGGGTTTGACGGGGGGGTGGGCGGGGTGGGCGGGGGGTCTGGAGAGCTTCAGCAGTGGCACCACAACAACAGAGGAAAATGGGGAGGTGTTTCACCACCTCGCCAGCCCCCCCGACAAGCTGGCTCCATGTGCCGCCCATTTTCCCCCAATTAGGAGCAGACACCACTGCTGCCCCATGAGCCTGTCGACTGCTAGACACGTTTGTTCTGTGTGTGTGTGTGTGTGTCGGGGAGGGTGGGTGGCACAACATGCATCGCAGACAGGGAGAGAGGAGTGGCACACCACGCCGATTTAAGAGGGAGGGAGGGAAAGTTTGCGACAGTGAAAGAGGGAAGATGAAGAGCAGTTTTTATAGGATGGGAGCTGCTGGAAAGTTCACCGCAAGAGACAAACACCCAAAAAACATGTTCTCCCTTCTCCAGCAGCGACAGCAACATAAAGAATGGACTTTGTGTGTCTTTCCTTCATTGAGCAGTTGATTTATTCTTGCATAATTCTGCGATAAATGTTTGGCTGCCGCATGGAGTGAAAACACTCACTGAGAGCAATAAATTCGACGTACAGTATCACACTGCGATAGCAAAGTCAACTGTCGTCACTGGCGCAGGAACGCTCTGCTGCAGGGAGACGTGGGAGTATCTGACAAATGTTAAACAGGGACGGTGGTTCACAGATCCAACCACACTCAGCACTAAATGAGGGACGTTCAGTGGAACACAGGACCAGTAAGTGGAATGTTTTGTGTGTAATAAAATAGGCCTTTGGCTTGGCTAATCAGATCTTAGTCAAAACATCTCGTAATCAGCGTCCCTCAGCAAAAAGCCTGTCCATTAATCACACGGCAGTGGTGAGGAGCTGCATGGGTGGCATTCTCCCGCCACACACACACACACACACGGCTCTTAGCACGATGTAACGCAAAAAATCTGTTGCTTTTATTTCGTCCCACATTAAACATTACAGAGCTGTAAAAAGATTTGGTTACAGATTGCACATTTAGATACGCCGGGTAAATTTGATCGAGGGGAAGAAATCCCATTTGAAAACAATAAACATTGTATTAAGCCATTAATAGACATTTAATGGGCATGGAACAATTTGCAGTAAATTAGGATTATAATGTTCTTTACGGTTCTCTATCCCCCACCACGACCCTCACCCCACACCCCGCTCTCCCTCCAGACACGCCACATTTTTCTGTAAGAACAATTGCAGCTTTTATCAAGCGCATTGTATGTATTCGCTGCCATATGTTCTGACACTTTACCTGCTCTCCTGTACAATGGCACTGTCAGATCGCAGGATTGATGCTGTGGTGGGGAAAGGAGGGGGAAGCTGATAAAGTCTAAGTTATCATGGCTCCAAGGAGGTTTGGGTGGAAAAATCCCCTCCAGAAATGTTTAAAGACATGTTCTCTATTCTGAATAATATTTTGGTCCAGATTTTTTTTTCCCCGTACAAGAGATTGAATCATATCAATCACTGATTTGGAGCGAGCAGCCCAACGTCCCTCAGTAAAACTCAATGATCACAACTTTGAGAGACCACTGGACTCCCTGAACCTCAGCCCGACCTGCTGGTGCTTTACGCCGGTTCCTACATGTCTGCCTGTCTTCAAACTGAACATACATACGCACACACGCGAGGCGAGTTCGCATGCAATATGATCACACTGTGGGAGACGAATCAACAGAGAAGATGAGGGTGGTCCTCTGGAACCGTCAGTGTCTGTCTCTGGAAACCGGATCCTGACAGACGATGAATGCAGTAATTAACTCGCTCGGGGCCATCTGAAGACACCGACAATCCAACGGTAAAGTGATACCACGCGAGGAAAGACGCAAGATCACAGTCGACCACAGTGTAACATGTATCTGATAAGGTGTAAGACATAATTGCTTTTGTGTTCTGCAGTGATATCAGTGTAGTATCTGTGTACACAGGACTGTGTAAATACACCCGGTACAGCCATTGTAGTAGTCAAGCTCTGTTTTACACTGTATATTTATTGCTCTATACTCTTTTTGATTTGTTTTGATGCCTGAAGATGTGTAAACGGAGTACAAACACAAACTACAATACACGGAACTATAACAAATGTATAACAGAGCACTGACGAGTTAAGACAGTCTTGTTTTTCACTCACAGCCCAGAGATAAGTATCATCTGGTTGTTTATTCTTGTCCATCAGGTGTACATGAGGGTCTGGTTACAGCTCGGTAAGTTCCATTTCTATGTAGATACCTCCACGGTCAACATTCACACCCTGGTTCGCTGTGAGCCCTCAACCGAGCTGTGACTCTCCGAGTGGAGATAAGATCTACATGCAGGCGAGTTCGTGCTGCTCAGGCTCCCAACACAACCAGTAACCAGGGGGGTTATTATGTCTACAGGAGCCGGTCACAACTGCAGAGCCCTTTTATTTCTCTTCTCACATCTGAGAGACAGTGTGAGGTGCAGAGTGAGAATTATAAACAGACACCGACAGCCAGAGTAAAGGGAAGCGCGGCCAGCACGCCCGCTCTGGAACCCCAAATCTCAGAGAGACCGCCAGACACGGAGAAAGTCCACGGTGCCAACACTAACATGGGTAATGGCTCCAGAATAGAGTTCACTCGAGCCCGCCGCTGGGCCTGAGCAGCCGAGACAACAGTCAAAGGAGAGGAAGCAAATTCCTGCCCTGCACGGCTCAGCAGCCGGTCAGAGTGCAGCAACAGGCTGCGAGGCTCCACACGCTCAGTCAGCTACCAAAAATGTTAATTCACCTCTCGTGGTCATCGTCCATCAGTGTGTGTTCAAAAGTTGTTTAAACGTCATATCAGGTACTGTTGCATCATGAGGTGACGTTCGCATGGAAACCAACACATGTAAACACAAAATAAACAAAAATGTACGGCGGCAAAGCACATTCAGAGGAAATCCTTTCTACAACTTTCACTCTGTGTACACGCAGGTACGTATTATATTTACACCACACGTAGTAACAGGTTCCTCAGTACAGAACCTGCTCTTATTCTACTTTATAACTCTGTTTTGACAATGTTTCAGTTCTGCTAGTTTGAGTTTTTATTGTCTACCTTGTTTTAAAGTTGTACGTCTTTTTACCCTACTGTTACTCTTTTTGCTGCGGTAACACACACACACACACACACACACACAAGATTCATAAAGTATCGTAATGCAGTTAATATTTATCTCACACGTGAGTCCACACTGGCTAATGTTATACTTCACCGAAGCAGTTGGTCTTGTGGGGAACAAACATTTTGCAGGCGTCGGCAATCTGCAGCTCAGCACTCAGGATGGCTTTGACAATCAGGTCCTCCACTTGTCTCATCAACACTGGAAGAGACAGATGGGTGACAGGCTGCAAGTTTCTTTAAGATGAAAGAATGTTTCAGGTTTGATTCAGTACAGTCACAGTGCTGGGAGAGTTACTCTGACTACGCAGGTCCCCTGTTTCAATGTAACAGTAGTGGAACTATTTCAATGACTTTACCAGGTAACGTATCTAATTACATTTGATTTGTCTTTTTTAAATGTTGCTTGAACAACTGTTGAGATCTTCAGCAGATTCAACACACAAAAATCACATCAATTAACAAAATTCACATACATTGACACACTAAATCAGGGAGAAAAAAAAAGAACAGACCCTGAAAACAGTTATAACA
Source organism: Aeoliscus strigatus (assembly GCA_901007665.1). NCBI lineage: Eukaryota > Metazoa > Chordata > Actinopteri > Syngnathiformes > Centriscidae > Aeoliscus > Aeoliscus strigatus. The sequence continues at coordinate 71,866 of CAAKHB010001178.1, forward strand.
ATCCTAATGATCATAGGCTTTTGCTGAAAGCTCCAAATGTCATTGTAATGCACGGTCATATAATGACCATGAAGGCTTTTGATTTGAAAGCGCTCAGATGTAACTCAGCTTGCAATCATGAATTTTACACTAGTACACAATTTAATGACACATTCGACTCCAGTAATGTAACTCATTATACTCATGTTTACTTTTGTCCTAACGTAACGGTTTGAACCGGTTTGAACTGGTCAGGGTGTGTTTGTGCTGCATTGTGTGCATGAATATTAATATGAGAAAAGCATGAGTTAGGAGGGGTAATGAAGATGTGACTGACATGTGGTGTCCTTCCCCTCCTGCTTCAAATATCTTAACACTGCACTCATACTCCACTTGTTCCCATAGTCCTCAACCTCAGGGTCATCGCAGCTGAGAGGGAAGAAAAGCTCGAGTTAGAAGAAATGAATGAGTCAATCACATCTTCACACATGTCAGCCACTGACGACTCACCTGACATAATCACTGCTCTTTTTATTCACACTGTAGTTGGTGAGATGCATGAATACGTTCTTAATATTCTTGGAGGCCTGGTCATACTTGACTGTGGCAAACCTGTGGACAGACAGGTGTTATTTTGTACAAGAAAAGTAATACATCATCCACCGGCTTCTCTTCTTGGTCTTTCGGCCATTGACACTTGACAGAATAATAAGGGCACTTTGGGAGGAGATTAGTTCCTGGCGGCATTTGAGAGTAGTGGATGCCACATGTGCAGTAATGAGAATTCCTTGGCATGCACGAGCTGCAGGAATGTCAAGAGATAAAAGTGGGATTGAGAATTTGGCCGTGATTTATTGCTCATACTTTCGAATCAAGGCAGCAAACAGTGAGAGGGGCAGTGGCTTTTCAGCACCAACACCGTCGTTTGTTGCTACCTGAGCTGGCCACCAGCCTCCTCTCATGCTCATTAGCAAGCCTCACCCTCGTGTACACCCACAGACAGTACACAGGGTGCAATTCCATAAATCTATGGCCAGATTGTATCTTTGAAAGGGGACTGAGTGTTTAATGAGCATGTCCTACAACGGAAACAATAGAGTGCTTTGTTTGAGCGTCAGCAGCAGCTCTCCTCACAGCTGATGGCGAGTTGACACTGCCCTCTTCTGGGCACCGGGAAACAGAGCACCAGCCACTGGGCCTCTCTGGAAGTCTCCACCAACTCACCAGAAAACTGTCATATCGTCAGTCCATGAGGTCACAGATGTTGGACAGAGCGTGCATGCGCAAAGGTGCATGCAGCTTGTTGCAACCCCTCCCGCTCGTATTCGTACTTTTCCTACATTACAGACTTTTGACATTATTTCCTTGTCTTTTCAGAGTTGTACACTGTACGGAAATGTTGTTGGGGAGAGTGTGTGTGTGTGTGTGTGTTTTTTGACAGGAGCAATTGGTTTCAAAGGAATTCTCCTCTGAAATGAACAAAGTACTTCTGAATCTGATTCTGAAATATACCTGAGGATGGGGAGGAGCATCAGGTCTGACCGCAACACAACTGAACAGTCCATAGTATTTATTAGATATTTAAACACACCAGCACCTACAATGCAACTGAAACTCTTACAGCAATTTGCGTTCTGGATTTACACATTTGTCATTTTGAATACTCCAGTTATTATACATATTACATATTATATAATATATACATATTATATATATATTATACAATTATACATATTATGTCTACTTCTGCTGCTTTATGAATTAGAATTGTGTGTGTATACACACACACACACGCACACACACACACATATATGATAGATAATCTGACCTATATATAGTGATATATAGATACATACATATACATAGTATACATATATTAGTATTAGTATTTGCTGCTGGTTTAATTTATGTTTTATACTCTATAATTACGTTTTATTTAGACATTGTGTGCTTTACATTTTAGTACATATTTAAGCATTATCTTTTTTCTTTCTACCTTGTTTCAAGTATTATCTTTGTATGTCTGCTGCTGAAATATGTGAATTTCCCTCAAATGATTAATGAAGTAATTCTATCGATCTATCTATGTCTGCCATTATTGTCTATAAAACACCGGACAGTGCTGAACCATCAGCCATATTCTTCACATCTTCACGTCACTGAACTGAACTGAACATGCTGTTGAAGCAGAGGTGGGTTTACTTGAGAGTAAAGTCTTTTAGCTGTGACGCTGAGAAGCTGACGAGAAATAGTTTGTTGTATTTCTCCAATGCAAACATGAGTGTTGAGACGGAGACACAGAGCCGGCAGCGAATGAGAGTCTGACAGAGTGTGGAGCTGTAAATCAAGATTTAAATCTTAAAGATGAAACCTCAGCTGAGTTGGATGTTGACATTGTGAGACAGAGGAGCTTTGCGGCCACATTCTGATGCCTTTTTTTTTTACAAGTTCACACTTATAAATCTGTGTGACTGAAAGCAGTTCAGACATTTCTTTTTTTTCACAAGGCTCCAAAAACCACGACTCCACAATCTAGGTAGTCATGCTGGAGATAAAACTTTCCCTGAACTTCACATTTTCATAGAGTGCAAAACTGACAGATGAAACTTGAATCGAGTGAGTGGCTGCAGGCAGGATTGAGCTTTCTAAGTCTCTACGAACACAGAATCTCTTTGGTTTCATACATCATGAAAAATGAGTACAAAGTTAATCAATAACTGTGTTTTTTCTGCTACACTAGAATGATGTATATGACACTTATGAAACATCTGCTAGTGATCAGTGCCTCAGAAAATTAGAAAATCATGGAAATCTTTATTTTTCCAGTAATTAACCGTGAACTCAAACATTGAAAAAGCTAGTGTGTCAGATTTTACTTTTATAGTATTTAAACTGCATAATTAGTGGTTTACTCAAACCTGACACAAAATATTAGAACATTTTTGGGGTTATTTTTAGAGTTGAGGGTTCCATTATCGGAATTAAAACGTTAAAAGTTCTTTAAATGTAATAGAAAATACACGGTTTGCTGAAGTTTTCCATGACATTCTAATATTTCATATGAACTTCTATAGACGGCAGCATTTTTTATAGGTTTTTTAGAGGTATATATAGTGCTTTTCTACCTTGGTTGGAACAGAGCTGCTTCGTTTTTTTGTTCGTCACAACTCTAATTAGGCTATTCGTACTGCTCACCTAGCCAGACCCTCCTCGTACACGTAGATGAGGAGCGGATCGAACGACGTGACCAACACGTACAGACGCATGTCAAACTTGAACTCTGTGAATACAACACACATAGGAGGGTGAAACATTTGTCAAACTGTGTCTGCGTGACAGTAACCACAGACACTCACCATCTATCAGCAGCGGGTTGCTTATATAGCGAGACACCAAGATGTCTTCATCCATTGAAATCTGATTTGGCTGGAGAGGGACAAACACAAAGAAATCAGCACGATCGCACATAGATGAGTTCTATCAGAAGGATCTGAAAGGGTTGAAAGCAGCCACAGGGTTTCACAGAACCCCCAACATTCATTCATACACAACAGAAATGAACATCACATGCCAAATATGTGGTAACATGAAAGAATGATCACACAAAGAAAAGTTGGAAACTGCAGCGACACTGGCTGTAACAGGTCAAACTTCAAGAACAGACTATAAAAATCCAATCTGGTGGTGGGAGAAGGGTCATTTATGAGGATGCAATGTGTTGCAGGTGGTGAAGTTGAATAGAGATGGAGGGGAGGGGGGGGTTAAACTCAGTGCTGGCTACAGTTCAAAGAAAATCCACACCGAAGAAATGAAAAAAAAAAATGAACGTATTTCTTTCTTCTCTCCAAATATCACTGACATTCCTTCCACTGTTTCATAAAAATGCCTGAGAGGAAGAAGAATTGTGCGAATGTTTTCAAAGAGGGAGAACCCTGCTGAGCTGCTCCAAAGGCTGGAGCCTTGGAAGTGTGTGATTTAAAGCTAATTAATGTTTGAAACGCTGGTTGATTCTTGTTTCAAAGGCGGCTGTATCTGTTAACACCCCCCACCCCACCCCAACACACACACACACACACATACACATCTGGTCAACTGTTGGAGTTCACACGGTATTATTTTAACTGACTATTTTTCCAGCTAACTCCCACTAACTTTGACATATAGTCTTTGAGAATATATTTAAACATAGACGTTTTCCATAATTTACCGGATTAACTTGATGTCAGCATCATATCTAATGTGATAATAAATCCTATCTTCTTTATTTTGGTTCCAGTTTGAATAAAACAACAGACTGCTGTGTGTTTGTTGTTGAGTCATTTCTGATGAAGGTTTCAAAGTCTCAAAATGTGAAATGGAAAGACTGTCAGAAAGAGTGTGACACATCTGAACCATCATCATTAACTTAGTGTTCACTGACTTCAGGAAAATGTGTTGTTTCCCTCCGGTTCAGCCATTTTACTTGATTTCAACAAACAAATGACATGAAAATCATAGACAGACACCAACATTACATCTTTGATTTCATTATAATCAAACATTACAGGTCATTAATGAGGTCTGAGATGCTGAAACCAATAAAGACTTGTTTTTTTCTTTGTAAAATGAAATGTACGAAGAACTCATTGTTTCATGGTTTAAGCCCAGTCTGTGTACTGCGTGAACATCAGTCAGGGGTAAAACTCACATTGCTGACTAAGTAGATGCCACGGCCTCTTGAGGATGCTACTGGTTTGATAATCCACGGGCCTCTGTCCTTGGAAAAAGAATCTGAGATGATGCAGGGATGAGAAGAAGAGTATTAGGACTGTGGATGATATTACAATGAGCTCTACTCAGGAGCCAGCGGGATTCAGTGAGACGATTCTTACTGCAGAATTCGTGGTATTCAGATGGAAGCACGAACGTCTGAGGAACAATGTGGAAGTTTTTGAAGCCGTGCGACTGCTGCATACGCTGGATGTTTTTATAAAGACGATCCTTGCGCGTCAGTTCGTACGACCTGGAATGGACATGCACACGCATGACATCAATAGAATCACGACATCGGCCTGAGAAGGCTGGTCACTTCATGACTCAGAGAACTCCTGAACTGCACGACTGTGAACGCTCCTTTAGTTCTACCTGGGGAAGTGGTTGACCTTCTGGAAATCTTGAAGGCTGTTGAGTATGTAAGGCTTGAGGTGAGACCCGGTCCACATGAGGTTAAAGTCATTACTGTTTGGATTAACCTGAAATAAAAAAAAATAGAATAGAAAATTACTTTAATCACCCTTTGACGGAAATGTACATGTCACAGCAGCCAAAGGATAGAGGAAAAAGAGAGAATTTAACAAAACTAAAAGAAAAAATATTTAAAAGTAGATTTTTTTAAAGGAAAGAGTAAATATACAGATGTACAGTTGTGCAAATGGCGTTTCCTATGAATACAGAGTATGAATACAGAGTATGTGCAGTTGCGCTGAGCAGTGATAAATAGACGCAGACATGATTTTGTGTTCAGCTGCATTGAAACATTTCAGACGACAAACAACCTTTGAACAACCAAAATGAAGGAGTTGTGTGGAGTTTCCAATCACCAACAGCAGTTTCACATTGTCCTGCGCGTCTGGTATAACAGTGAGGTTAGATTGAATCGAAGACGCAGTCCAGACACTCCCACCGCCATCCATCCATCCTAAATACACCCTGCTCCTCTGGATTCACGACAAACTGATGGCCAGCTGACAGATTTCCATCCCCATCATGTTTGTTTTATCAGTTATTCCAACAATTCATTAGGCGGCAGGATTCATGTGACTGCTCGATGTCGAGGGGAGAGCCAGCTGTCTGCTATAAAGGCGTATTAAAGTCTGGCTCTGTGGAGGCTGCGGCAGAAACTCGTCTGCTTTTGATGAAGGGTTAGTGGGAGTCAAGAAGCATTGAAATGAAATAAAAAGAGAATTAATTGTAACTGCTTGGAAAGAGCAATAACTGGGATTGTATGCCCTTGTGAAACCTGATTAATGCTCTTGAGGTCATTGACTTTTTTTCCATGGGTGCATTCCCAGGCTGCATTATCAGAAATAAAACAGCCCCCGCTATATCCGACTCACAGAGGTTCATAAATAGCATATGCTGAATAAACTTTGCTGTTTTTTTTTTTTTTAACAGATCGGGGCTTTTCCATTGGAGTGATTTAGAGGAGGACGTTACCTCATGGAATCCATGATTGGTCAGTATCCGTCGGACCAGGCGGCTCTCTGTGCGCACGATCTTGAAGGCCATGTTGAATCGCTCTGAGCCAATAAAACAGGGAAAGGATTTCATACACGGTATCCCTAACTGGGGATGATGTGTCGCTCACAGATAAGCTGATAGCCGCAGAGCTGACCGCTACTGGTCTAACTTTGATGAAGACACAACTGCTGGTACCAAAGAAGGAGCGAAGACAAGGCACATTGGTAATTGGTCATTTCCAACAATCTAATCTGCGTTTCCAAACGTTCATTATACTATCGTTCGTATACCTCCAATGGAGCAGATCTTCCCATCTTTTGAGATTATGGCTTCAGGGAGAAACAGGAGAACTGGGATGGTCTTGCTAAGGCCACTCCAGCCAACGCACGGATGGTCTCTGATGGACAAACATTCAGAGGCACAATATCAGTCTCTCAAAGTTCCCAAATGTCAAGGAGACACACACTGGGCTCGATTGTCCTGCCTGAAAACCTTATCCTGTACGATAAGACCCAGCCTATAAGGGCAGCTTACCTAACGCTGGGGGAATGTGTTCGGACGCGGTGTTTATGTCGGCCAAAGTAGATAAAGACAGAACCACGCTTTCAGGAGGCGCTGGGCAGCAATGGGCCCATGTGCCGTAGTAACAAACGACTTGTAAAACTGCACACTATCTGATAGTACCAGACACAGCCTGCTTATCGTAGGAAAACGATAAGGTAGCATGTTGATGGAGTAGGACTCAATCAGGCATGGCTGCTGTTGATAAGCGTGGAAGGCATGTAAATGCTCGGATTAGATACTCAGACATGTTACACAGAGCAGCAGACATTGTCTCCACTGAGATGGCTTGACCGAGAACAAGGTATTTTGATTTTGAACACAGCATGTTGTTTGTTTAGACATAAACCACAATGGAGATGACGGAAATGCAGCGCACACGCGATAGGAAGAGAAAAGGTCACGTCACAGTGACACCTGAGCAAGTTGCTGCTGCATTTGGTGAAATATGTCAACTCATTTTTAAATACCAAGTGTGGTTCTTCTAAAGCAAACTGAACTCCTAACTCAAATTACAGAAGATGCATTGTTGCAAGTTCTTTTAGCCAATAATCGTTTCTTCTTGAGCTATAAACCTACTAAGCATTCAAACAAATCATCTGAATAGAGGAAAACAGTGCCGAGTCTCAAACCTGTCTGTCTCCGGTACAAAGTCATTTATCTCTATCATTTATCGGTTGTTATTCTGTACGTGTATTGGAATTGGATCCACAGAGAACTTGTACTAGTTTTACCAGCCATACGTTGTCCTGTACATTGTTTATATCTGTCTGCTGTTGGTTATCTGGACTAATAGATAGAACTAGATAGAAAGAACTAGATAGATAGAACTAGATAGAGAGAACTAGATAAGATAGAACTAGATAGATAGAACTAGATAGAGAGAACTAGATAAGATAGATAGATAGAACTAGATAAGATAGAGAGAACTAGATAGAGAGAACTAGATAGAAAGAACTAGATAGAGAGAACTAGATAAGATAGAACTAGATAGAGAGAACTAGATAGATAGATAGAACTAGATAAGATAGATAGAACTAGATAAGATAGATAGAACTAGATAGAGAGAACTAGATAAGATAGATACAACTAGATAGATAGAACTAGATAGAGAGAACTAGATAAGATAGATACAACTAGATAGATAGAACTAGATAGATACAACTAGATAGATAGATACAACTAGATAGATAGATAGAACTAGATAGATAGATAGAACTAGATAGATAGATAGAACTAGATAGATAGAACTAGATAAGATAGATAGATAGATAGATAGATAGATAGATAGATAGATAGATAGATAGATAGATAGATAGATAGATAGATAGATAGATAGATAGATAGATAGATAGATAGATAGATAAAAGCAGCACTAGAGATTAAACCCTACTACTAAACTAATTCCAGAGATGGACCGTCGTCCCAAACCAGGCGGGCACAGTGGCTCTAGATAAAGTGGGACTAAGAATAGCTTAAGAGGGAATTAGTTGGTAGGGACGACATGACAAGACCAACTGTTGGAATGGGATCACGAGCAAGACACTCTTCTCCTGTCCACCTGAAGTTTCTGTTGTGTAGAAATAAGAGGAACTTTGGGCAGCCAGTCTTCAAAAGGATTTGGATTGAACTGTCTCAAGCCAACTGTATATACATAAACTATATATCTGAGTCAGTGGTGAAAAATATTGTACTGCTGTACTAATGTACTAAGGACAATAAAAGTGATCTGACTGTTAAGATGAAAGTACTGCATCTACATGTCAACAAATATGACTGCAGAGATGTCATCAAGTCATCATCTGGAAGTACCAGTGATGACGATTTTGTTTTTAATTTAATTTAAATTTAATTTTAAAGTCAGTGCCTTTTAATCTTCTACGGTTTTACCTCCTTTTGTCATTCTATGAATGTATTCTACAAATACAGATTGTTATTGTTTTGACTAAACACACGTGTGCTTGTTTCCAATGTACGCCCTCCTGTTGGTGGTCGTTCATCATGTCAGCATGTTTCCTCCTCTCTCCTCCTGACAGCCAGCACAAAGCTAACATATACTCACTCATCTTCTGGGGAGGATTCCGGCTCCTCGCTGCCGTGGATCACAGCAGGCATCTCCGCAGAGGACGTCGACGAGCCGGCCGGTAAATACTCATGGAATCCGGTTTACCATGGATCCACCTCCGAGACCAAACTGCACACAATTAACCGCTTCAGCAAGCTATCTTATGCCGAAGGTGCAACGCGAACACAATATGACATGCTGCTGCACATTTAGCATCCAAATGGCTGAGCAGAGCCGTTTTATATCTCCAGGACATTTGTGGATCCGTTGTATTTCTTCGTGTGTTAATGAGAAAGCGACTTTAACCTGTTAGCTAATTAACAAGCTACTCATTTGAGGAAACAGAATCATAACGAATCATCTACAGGGGGGAGGCTACAGGGGAAACAATTTCCTTGCTGGAAGCTGCCACAGCAAACGTTTGTTGGTGACAAATACAAACGCACCATAGTTAAACTTGCCTTTATTGCAGAAAGCCTGTCAAAAACAAGCTAGCTGGCAGAGCTGGCTGTGGGTCGCAGTTAAGCTTCCTGGTTACCACAACAACTGAGTAGCAACAGAATGGAACATGCGCAGTGGCGAATTCTGTAAGACGCAGATTCTTTTAGCAGGCTATATATAACCCAAATAGGTATGTAAAAACGAAATATGTCTCTAATACTGCATAAGGGCATTTTATATTTGTACTACTGTAAGATAATAGTGATGAATCTTTCGACCGATTACTCTCTTGGTTCGAATGTACTCTTTGTTGGACAGAAGCTAAGCAGCTGACTGGATTTCTCAATAGCTATTGGTTACCAGTGGAGGTGGGCGTGACCGGAAGTGGGTTCAATGGACCACTCGTAGAATGGTACGACGAGATGGAGCCATATGTTCGCCTCTGTCATTGGTTAACCCCACAGTGACAGACAACGCCACACGTCAACAATACATCCACTCAATACATCCAGTCGTCCCCGTCAGTGACATGTTCAGACTGATTTGGTAAACAGGTAAACACAGTTGATTTGTTTATTTAAAAGACTAATTGTGTCGAGTAGGTTGCATCTGTCAGATGTGTGAGCTACTAGTTAATGACACCTGTATGCTAACACATCTGTGAACGGAGGCAGCCCGGTGTCGTCTTCTTCTTCTTCTTCTATTAAGTCTGTTAATCTGTGCTTCTGGACAGGTGCGTCACACAGCCAACATGAGTCGCTTCCTGAACGTCTTGCGGAGCTGGTTGGTGATGGTGTCGGTCATCGCGATGGGAAACACCGTACAGAGTTTCCGAGATCACAGCTTCCTGTCGGAGAAGTTGTACACCGGAACACCGGAGTTTGGTGGGCACACACACATCTGAGCACATAATTTGTGTTTACGTTTTTACATCTGCGTGTATTATATTTTATATTATATAGATGTATTTAACATATATCCTAGTGAGGATTATTAATGTACCTCAGCTGCAATAATCATCTGATAAAGGATTGAATTGTGTTAATATTAAGTTACCTTTTGAGTTATTACCATTTTCTAAATGAAGAACTGACCACTGCTGAATTTTATGCAATATTTGTGTCAATTTCTTGCATTTATTGTGTTCAATATTTGCGCTGGATGTCTTTCTACAAAAAAATTAAAATACTCGACAATACTGTTCAAACAAGACATTCCACTGTCTTGTTTGAACTTTGTCTAGAGTTTTTGTATCAACATATTTCAAACCAGTAATGCAGGTTTATGTATATTTTGCATTTTACAAGTCATTGTTATCCTCCTGTGATTCTCTGCTCATGAGCCCATAGCTGAAATGTTTGAACAGATTTCCTCATATTTCTACCCTTTTTCTCAGTGAATGGGCTTCAGGCTAGAACATTTGGTATTTGGACGCTGCTGTCGTCCATCATCCGCTGCGCCTGTGCCATCGATATCCAGAACAGAACGTAAGAACCGACTCATCCTGTCTGCAGCTCGTGTCTGTCTTGTTGTGTTGTGACATATTGTTGCCTCCTGCAGACTCTATCACATCACCTTATGGACCTTCGTGCTGGCGTTGGGCCACTTCCTGTCAGAGGCGTTCATCTACAAAACTGCACCTCTAACCATCGGGGTCATGGCCCCGCTCATAGTGGCAAGTAGGTCTGAACTAGGCTTTACTGGGCATTTGTCCTCCGGCTGTGGAATTAAATAACACCTCGTTGCCTTCTCTAGGTTTCTCGGTCATCGGAATGCTGATTGGTCTCCAGTGTTTTCCGGAGACTCCAGAGGAAGTCGGAGCACGACAGAAGAAACGTAACTAAGTTCCAGCGGTTTGAAATTTCCTCCCATCCTGTGAACCCACCAGGCATGCTGGGACTGTTCATTGTGCTGCTTGTTGCCATGAAGAACAAACACAAACTCCGGATGTCACATTGATTCCTACTGTCCGCAACTTCCTATAACGAACATTAGCGTTGTTGCTGATGCTCTACAGCAGATGAGTATGAAAAAGTATGAAACACTAGGGCATCAGATCTGTGCTGCTGGTTCACAGATGTTACACACAGACATCGATGCAGGGATGAAAAATCAAAGACTGGTTTTGAAATTCATTCATAAGTGAAATGTGTGTAGAATCAATAATGTGAAATGTCTATTTTTTCATTTGATGAGTTAAATGTTCTTTAAACTGCTCAACATACATCATGGAACTGATGTTCAACAGCAGATGTTCGACCAGTTTTCTCAAGAAGACTTGTGACATCGACAGCTGAAGCACAAAACTGGCTTTGAAAGCAATGAATGCGTTTTATGTCTGTGACTAATAAAAATGTGTCAAGAGAAGCTGACAAACATGCAGATCCTTGAATGTTTCCCTCCTAAGTAATCAGCACTGATCAAAACGAGTGAAAGACTTCCAGCGGCTTAAAACAAGAATTCTCATGGGATTTTCTTTACAAAATAGGACAGAAATGACAAGCTGTTTATGTCAGTGGAAACAACTCACTCTACCTCCGTGAATAAAATATCGACATGTCAGTGAATGTCCCCTACAGACACGTCTTAGCAATGTATGTGTCCTAGAATGCCTCCAGTAGAAACTGGCCCCTCTCACCATCAAGTAATCATCAGAGAATGGTGAAATCGGCTCATGCTGACACAGCATGAGTGTCAGTGACAAACACATGGAGTCTGTGCGGACAGAAAGTCTAATGCTTTCGTCAAAACCAACAAGCACAAAATAAATCAGAAATGTGTCTATTAATATAAAAATAATATACAAGATTATAATATATTAAAATCAACAGAAAACATGAGCTGCTGATTTTGCTGAACATTATTTGGTATTCTAGTAAAAGTACGATAACCTGCTGCATCTTAAATAACAGATGTTGCTGTTCCTCTACGCTAGGACGCCTGACTCAAAGCTAATGTGACCGCCCAGTGTCCTCCAGATCCACGGCATCAGTTCTTATCACAATCAGCAGCAGTAAGTAACACCCCCATGAGCTCCTGAGCAGCAGGTGAACAGGAGCCCGCGTGGAGCCGCCCGACTACGGCTGGAAAACACATGACAGAACACAAATGAAACCTTCTGCAGTGTGAAGATTCACACGCTACGTTGGTCCAGTGTCAGGATGTTACAGTGTGGTTCAGGGGGTAAAACACGTAAACACGGATTAAGGGAGCTTTTAAAAACAGCGGCGGGCCTTTAAAATGTCAGCTGTGTTTTGGGGTAACAGTGTGTGTGGAGGTCAGGAGGTTCAACAGTTCAAAAGCGCATTCAGGCTGATACAGTACAGAAAACTATCTCCTCCAGTAAGTGTGACAGGACTTTGTTAATCTGCACACCACGGGAGTATCTGATGCTGAAGGAATGCCACTCTCCTGCTCTTCTTCTTATAACTTTCCCTCTTTCAGGACCTCCACTGGAGAGACGCCTGCTTCTCGATCAACTGTCACGTTCTGTAAAAAGACAAGAAGTGGATCACAACCAGAACGCAGCAAACAATAAACTGTAAATGTCAGTCCGTTTTCCTTCCTGTATTACAAAAGAAACTGCTCAGAATCATCTCATCCCAGTGAGAACACCAGGGACCATTAACCCCAAACAGCTGCAGAATCAACTGAAATGATTTCACCTTCAACATTTTAACAGCCACGTTTTCAGGAGTTGAAAATACTTTTCATTTTAAATTCCACACTGACCTTTAACCCTTGCTGAAATAGTTGACCCCAAAGACTTAAGGGATATTACATGACTTTGTGTTTTACGTTTGTGACATTCATGGTTTTCAATAAATATTTTTAAGAATCATATAACTCAATAATATTGTAATTATATAATAATATGAGTATTATATATATACAGTATATGATTCATTGAATTATAAATAAAATACACGAGCTGACGGATGGCGTCAAGCTGAGACCGACTTTTCCTGTTTGGTTTTCCTTGTGACTCTTTGTTTGTTCTAGAACTCCGCAGGTCGTGTGTGTGTTTCACTCTTCAGTGTATTCAGGTGTTTCCCTACCTCAGGTGAGTGATTTGCATTTACAGAGGTTGTGGGTTTTTGACATGACTGCCACTGCCAGGGGCCGCTGGACGCTGTGGCCCCGTACTCCTGCACCGTGGACTCTGAGCCTGCAGGCTGGAACGATAGCTGCAGTGTCACACATCTGACAGCGCTTCATCCCTCTGAGCAAACCGCACCCAGACACCACTGCACAACCAGCCTCTCTATGAAACACCAGCTGACATTTGTTTGTCGCAATTGTGTGCAGGATCACTGGAGCTTTTCATTTTTGAGTAGAAGTTAGAGAGGAAAAAAAAAAGTAGGTTTGTTTTCACAAAGTGACATGTTGTGAATTATCGTGAACATTTAAAAGCGATTTTGAGCAGCTGAATGATATATTATATTAATTATTCTTTTGTGTAAAATTAGACAATAATTTTTAAAAAAATGTTAATTTTTAGAGGATTTTTTGAAGTTTGGATGAAAAAACAGACGTTTGCACCCATAGGGAAATCTTGGCATATTTAGTTAAAGCAAGATGAGGCTTTTGCAACATGCAGTTTGAGGCAGTGTGAGGGCTGTCACACAAAGTTTTATGCAAACAGACAACAGAAGAACTGTTTTCAGATTGTTTGTGGCAGAGTGGAACATTCACTGCAGCGTGACACCGGCGGCGAGGAGGGGAGCAGCAGAGAACCAATCAGAGTTCACTCAGCCCGAGCCTCGATGGCATCCAACATCTCCTCTCTTCACGGGGATGTGAAGATGCCACCTTTGACCTGACAAAGCACAGATGTACTTACACTGACTGTTTGCACCTCGGCCTGCTGGTTGGCCGTCTGCCTCCGCAGATCCGACTTAATCAATCCTGTGATTAACACGAACAGAAAATACAATACAGTGGGCAGAAGTACAACTTTATACACATATTGGATCCTTACAACAATATAAAATATAGTATAATATAAAATTCATCTGTCTATAAATTCATTCATTTGGCCACTAGATGGCATCATGGGACAATGACTCATCCATGTGCAATTTGGACACGAACACACTGTAATAACCTGTATCAGTAACATTTCTGATCACATGTTTCACATTCTTGAACAGTGTGTGACAACACACTGTGGACAGCTCACCTGTCATCACCGTTCCTGCCAGCAGGAAGATACTGAGGAAGATGTTTCCAGCAAATGTGCCCCATTTATCGATGATCTTACCCTGTGCGATGGTGAAAATGATCCCAAAGATCTGAAATCACACAAAGAATACATTTAAAATATAGCCTATGGTTATTGTGTGTGTGTGTTTTATTCATACTTTATTTAATAGTTATTTTATTACCTTGAACACCACCTATACAGTTTAAACTGCTCTACTCACATTCTTTCTTGGCTCTAGCTGAAGTAAAAAAGAGATTTCTCCCCAGAATTGATCAGGTATTCCTGGTTCTGATACCAAACAGACATTTCTTTTGTATTCTACGGTAGCACGTGTCTCTGAGTCACCGTGTATCCACGGTAACACACACCTGAGCGGAGCAGTTGAGCAGTCCAGACGACGTTCCCTCTGACTCCGGGTAGGTGAGCTCCACTGCAAACTCAAAGCCCAGAGGCAGGTACCCTGTCATGAAGAAGCTGCAGAGAGAGGCTGGTGTTCAGAGAAAAGATGCCATCAAGTTGCTTCATTCTGTTTCCACAAAATCTACATTTAGCTTGATACATGTAAAAGTAGGCCGAGCCTCCTGTGTGAGGCTTCAGCAATGAAAAATACCACACAAAGGAATCACTATGGAAACCAGAAATGAGCATAATCAGCTTACTAGAAATAGTAATGATTGGAAGGAAAACACTTGTGGATGGGGAGGAACGCCAGAGCAGCATAAAGAAGCATTATGTGGAAGTATTATTAGAAGTTTGGAAGACGTGGAGTCATATGTTTAAGGAAAGTACAAAATGCAGTATCCAAATACGACTTGGCAATTTCATCAAGTTACTAATCCTTAAATATTTGGTCAAATATGAAGCCAGTTGGAGATAAATGAGCCGAAGTAAAAATGGTGCTATTGAGCTGCATGCTATAGAGTGTGACTTATGACTAAAATAAAATAAAAGAGTGGACTAGAGGAATCTGAACCATCAGCTCCTAATGCCCTTAAAATGCCTGTCACACATTGACTAAATAACCTTCTTTTGACCTGCGTTTGCAAAGGAGTGCCATTTACGAGCCGGTGAGTACCCACCCTAGGACCCCAGCTGTGACAAACACCACCCACAGGTGACCCAGGTTGAGGGTGAAGGCGTACACCAGCATCCCAATCAGAGAGAGGACATACACGACCAAGGTGGTTTGTCTGATGCAGGAGAACATGTGTTAGAGCAGGTCACAGAAAGAAATGAACTACTGGAACATGCTGGCACGCTGTGAGAAATGATCTGATGATTCAGCACTTCCTGTCAGGTACTCCATTTTTACTCCATGGGGTCAGCCGCTGATCACTCTCTCACAACAGCCCTAAGAGACTTTTACATTATACAATATAATACAATACAAAACCATATTTTTCACTTCTGTATGATTATTATGCCTTTTTCAACATTTTTTAAAATTAAAATTAGTTTATTTTTACTTTTGTTTTACACATTTGAAATAAAAATAATACTAAATTAGACTTTTAAACATCATTCTATTACATATAATACATTGTTTTGCAGTCACTCCTTGAATATATATTGTGCATGTTTCCGGTACGGTGCTGGTTTGAACGTATCGTGTCAACTCATCAGCACAAACAGGTTTACTTTGGTGAAGCTGACTCTTGTACAACCACGCGTAAAATATCACTCCCAAATATTTTTGTTCATATAACAGTGACGCTGTCCCACATGGGACAAAGGCAGCGTGCATGAAAACAGCGTAGATCTGCGCCTGG